>JAXCEF010000210.1:0-91403 GCA_037178605.1 Colletotrichum euphorbiae
ATATAACTTCTTTAGGTTATATTCTTACTTATAGCTTATATACTTAAAGTCCTTATTATAGCCTAGTAATATAGACTTTATTATTAATTTCGATATCTACGCCTGAGGGTATATATAGCATTTCATTAAGCTGCTTATTAGCTTTTCTTTTAGCCTTTAAGTAGGTTTGGTATCCTACTGCTAGAGTGCGTATAGCTACTAGGGGGATACTAGTAGTATTATATCCCGATTTATAAGGGTTTTTTAGGTACTATCCCGCATATTCCTTATAGTATGAGTGGGTTCCACACTTATTATTATAGTAGGTAGTTTAATAAAGTTATTTATAAGGTATAGTCTTAATAGTGAGACTTGCTTGTTATTTCTTAGGCACTAGTTGAAAGCGTTCCTTCTTAGGGGATTAGTACTTATAGGCAAGATATCCTATTTTGTTATAGTTATAGTATTACTTATTCTTTTTCTAGTTATTATTTTACTTATTATTTTTATAGGCTGCGCTAAGGTCTATAGATCTACTGTAATATCTATAGGTAGTAGTATACTGAGGTGCTCTGGGGTTATACTTATAGTTAGAAGTTTATTTAGTGTAGTAGTTATTATTAGGTTAGTACTAGTTGCCCTTTTTTCTATTATTAATTCGTCCTACTTTATTATTCTAGGCAGACTATCCTTTATATTTAAGGCGTTATTTATAGAGGTAGTTATTAATTTTGACTATAGTATTTATATACTAGTGGAGTTCTTTGGGGCGGTTAAGTTATGCGAGCTTATTCTTAACTTCTTCCTTCAGGCTTTAGTAGAACTTAGCTATTAGGGCTTCTTCTCTTTAATTTAGTTTAGATAAAATCTATTAGAACTTAGTGGCGTACTTACTAGCTAATCCCTTTTGCGTGAAATTAGTAAGTTTGCGTTTAGCGATTCATTCTTTATTTGGGCTTCTAAAGGCTTCCTAAAGTTTCTTCTCAAACTTACTATACTTCCTAAATACTTTCTAAGTTTCTTCATCTTATTTATTATATAGTTTGCCTAACTAGTCTCTTATTAATAGTTTAAACTAGGTGAGAGTATCTCCCCTAAGGAAAGAGGCGGCTTAGTAAACTTTTATAGTCTCATCTAGAAATAAGGCGGTATAGTAATAAAGGTAGGCTTAGGTATAGGTAAGAAATCCTTAAAGGGTTCCTAGCTCTCCTAAGTATAGAGCAGGTTCTAGGTACTTAGCCCTAAGTATAAGCTAAGTAGCAAGTTATGCATTTTTCTACTAAAGCTAGAGGATTATATTATATATCTATTAAAAGCTTATTATTTCCTAGTTATTTATAGGAGCTATTGGGGCCTATTAGTTATTTATAGGTCTGGGGGCTATAAGTTATACGTTCTCTATATTATTAGCTTGCTGCGCGTTAGGAGTTAATATAATTTTAGTTCTATACTATTTAGTAGCGTTAAAAGTTAACTTACTAAATAAGAGTAATTAAAATATTATAGTTAGCTATCTAATAGTAGAGTTCTACTAATAGAAGCTAAGGGATAATACTAAATTAATAGTATAGTCTTACTAAGCTATATTACTAAATAAATCTTAGGGTTTAAGAAGTATAGTAATTAGTTATAGTCCTCATAAGAGGTTATAGTATAAAATAAAGCTAAGAGTACCTATTAGAGTAATCACAAAGTTAATTACTAAAGAGCTATAGAAGTCTGTCCTTAAGGAGACCCAAGTCTATACTATATATACGTCCTAAATAGTCCCTGATCCTGCTATTAGGTAATCACCTCTATGCATTAGTAATCGCAATTAGTTAGCAAGGCCAACTAATCACTAAGCGCTTCCTACTGCACTCCACTAATTACTTCTTATCTTATTATCACATAACTTATACCATAGTTCTTCCCTCCCGTAGGCATCCCTAGTGCTCCCGTAATCCTGCAGTACAAATGTCCTATCCCAGCTATTTGACGCTCAAGTGGGTTGGATAACTGTTATCCTTGCATAACGGGTTGTAACAGGGAGCACGTCTTGCTCCGACACAGAGCCAATGCATAGGAAGAGCAAAAACCCGCAGATAGCGACATCACAATCTATTTTGGATCCTCGAGGATAATATACCTGTCCTTCTCTCTATTCGACCCGGCAAAGGAAAATATTTGGCGATATAAAGGCTGATTGCCTCTATTGGAGCATTGCTATGAATTAAGTTAATCACCCTCTTATTTATGCGCTAGACAAAACACTGAGGGTGTCGTCACAATAAACTAGAGGAAATATAAAGCAATAATAAGTAAGTAGTAAGAAGTATTATATTTAACTTTAGTATTGAGCACGTTAATACAGCTTATTAACAGCAGGCTATATAAACATATATTAATAACTAACTAACTGCACATATTTAAATTAGTTCCTCACTAATTATAACTATAAGAAGTTTTATAACTTAATTTAAAGCCTATATATAACGTCCGTTATCTAAATATCACGAAACAAGGTGACGTAGAAGCTAGACATTGAACTCTAATAAAAAGGTGGGGAAGTAGGTGAAAACATCAAAAGGAAATGAAGATGCGGCCAGTGTGGATTGAACACACGACCTTCAGATTAAGTGATTGAAGTTGACTTCAGTCTGACGCTCTCCCAACTGAGCTATGTCCGCCACGATCTTCGTTACCTTCACCTGCCGTCTTTGAATCTAGGTAGTGTCGGCTTCTCACGACCCACTCTTCATTTCACAGCGGTCGAGATGTCCGCCCTTCTTTCTCATCAACAATTCAGCTGAGGTTTGCCTGGAGATTGAGTGGGTTCACTGACGACTAAGGTGAAGCAGGATTAATGTTTAACATGAAGTTCTCATGCTTAGTAGAGGTTGGTAAACTTCGGAACCGCGCTTAGATGATCGGACGGTAAGCCTCCAACAACGCGAGAAACACCCGAACCGGGGCCGGCGGTCACGCCCTGCGAGTGACATACGAAAGCCAAACACCCACCCCCGCCGTCACACACCTTCATTCACAGTTGGCCAACGCCCACTTCAAAGTCGAAAGCATACCTGATTGATCAATTGAGTCCGTGAATCTCGGATCACGAGTCTGTTTTGAACCGCCTATCGATGGACCAAGTTGGTCTCTTCTCACATAATAATCACAGTCGGGCCCCGCTGCACCTGTCGGATCTCGATCGGGACGGCATTGCATTAGGCACTCCGTTTTCATCGTTGCCGTTACTCACTTGAATCTACAAATATCACCAAAGCCATGGGCGAACACGTCCAAGATGCAGATGCTCTCCAGGTGTCTTCAACGACATATGGCAGACCATTACTTAAAGAATTCCTGATCGACCCCTCATATCGCAACCTCAACCACGGTGATGAGCACATGCACCACATGCTCTCACCAAATCCACACTGACACCTCATCCAGGCTCCTTCGGCAGCATCCCAAGACACATCCAGACGGCCCTCCGGCATTATCAGGACCAGACCGAAGCCCGTCCCGATCCCTTCATTCGCTACACCTACCATGGCCTCCTCAGAGAATCCCGCCAGGCCGTCGCAGACATGCTCAACGCACCCCTAGCGACCGTGGTCTTCGTCCCCAACGCCACGGTGGCCATCAACACCGTCCTCCGAAACCTCCCTTGGAACCCCGATGGTCTCGACGAGATCCTGTACTTCAACACAATCTACGGCGCCTGCGGCAAAACAATCGACTACGTCGTCGACACCCGCCACGGCCTCGTCTCGCACCGCGCCATCACGCTCACCTACCCGCTCGAGGACGACGACATCCTCGCCATGTTCCGCGGCACCGTCGCTGAGAGCAGGAAACAAGGCAAGCGCCCCTCCGTCTGCGTCTTCGACGTCGTCTCCAGCCTCCCGGGCGTACGCTTCCCCTTCGAGGCCATGACTGCCGCCTGTCGCGAGCTCGGCGTCGCCAGCCTCGTCGACGGCGCCCAGGGCATCGGCATGATCCCCATCGACCTGGCCGCCCTCGACCCGGACTACTTCTTCACCAACTGCCACAAGTGGCTCTACGCCCCGCGCGGGAGGGCCGTTTCCTACGTTCCGGAGCGGAACCAGCATCTCATGGTGTCGACGGTGCCGACGTCGCACGGCTACGTCCCAAGATCCGGCGCCGCGCGTCTTAACCCCCTGCCCGCAGGCCCCGAGTCGCAGTTCGTCACGAACTTTGGGTACGTCGGCACGCTTGACAACAGCCCGTATCTCGTTGTCAAGGATGCGATTGAGTGGCGGAGGAGCATCGGTGGCGAGGACAAGATTATGGGTTACACGTGTACGCTGGCGAAAGCGGGCGGCAGAAGGACGGCTGCCGTTCTGGGCACATTCATCATGGACAACAAGGCCGAGACCTTGACTAAGTGTAGTTTGGTCAACGTGGCGTTGCCAATGGTGATGATTATAGTTGCTGATACTCCGTTGGCCACACCGGACGGCACGGTTACGGTGCCGGAGCGAGAGGCTCACATCATTGTCAATTGGATGGTTGAAACTTTGGTGAATGAACATCAAACTTTTGTTGGCCTGTTCTGGCATAACGCGCGATGGTACGCGAGGTTAAGTGCGCAAGTTTACCTTGATGATGATTTCGAATGGATTGGATACATTTTGAGGGATCTGTGCCGAAGGGTTGGCAGGCATGAATACAAGTCTATATCGTAGAGCATCTCGCATGAAGCTCCGCATCAGCCGAAGCGCAGGGTGAGTGAACCAATCAAGAGACAGGAGAAAGTGATTATGTTCATCATGTGCCGTTCATTTACTACACCAACTAGAGAGGCTCATGTTGTCTAAGCCAAAAATGAGGGTTCACCATGTCTTTAAGTCCTCCACTAAAAAAAGAAAAAAGAAAAAAACCTCGGCTACCGTCTCAGACACTCAAAACCACTTCGATTACCATGGCGAAGTGAAGAGCCGTTAAGCTCCCCGTGGCAGCCATCATCCCCCCACTCCCGGAGTTCATCGTCGTCGTCGAGGAGCCGGCGTTGTTATTGGTGTCCATGGAGAAACCACGACTGAGTCCTAATGCCGTTGAAAGAAATCATGTGTTGATTTGGGTTCGTGCTCTCGGTGTTGTGCAAGCTCTCATATCAATGCTTACGCCGCTGCACCTGGTGCAGCGGGCGCGGCACCACCTTGTTGGCCGTTCGCGATGTGCTCCGCCATGCCGAGGGACTTGTTGCCACCGTTGAAGGCAACGAATTGCGACTTGAACATAATGTCTCCATAGATCTGGAGCCTGGACGTAGTCGCCTGCAGTCCGCCGAAACAGGCTATTTGAGGGGACATATATTAGTGCTGAGTTCAGACGTGAGGGGCATATGGTTGGAGCAGCTTACTTTGAGCGTCGACCTGGGCGAAGTTAATGTCACTACCTTTCACGCGGGCCATGTAGACACCGCCGATATCCATCATCAGATCCGGAAGCTGGGCGTTGCAAGGGAATGTGACACCACCGACGGTCTGGTCAGACTTGGCCCCCTGGACCTGCTGGTAGTAAGCCTGGACCATGGGGGGGTTGGCCAGAATGAGGGTGGTTCCGGTGTCGGCGATGGCCTGAGCACCAGCAGTGCCCTGCTGAACCTGACCGCCGCCGACAGCAAACTTCTCTGAGGTGAATTGCCAGAAACCGCTGGTGGTGTTGATGGGGATCCAGGTCATCTGGCCAGTGAACTTGGTGTTATCGATGCGGCCGAATTCATAGGCGCCGACAGATTTCTTGCGGAGGTCAGCGGTAAACACAGGCTCCGCAAGACTAGGCATGACGTTGTCGAAGAAAGTCTTTTGAGCCTGGGGCTTGATTGTGTTCAGCTTGGAAAATGCGAGACCCAACAGACCGTTATTGGCGCTGTCCTGGACGAACTGTTGGGAGACAGCGGTGGCCATCTCAACGGCCTGCTTGTCAACGACGGCGCCACCTATATCGACGCGGTCTGTACCGACGACACCTTGAGCACCGGAGCCGTCACCGTAGCGAATGCTGAACGAGCTGCCCTGGATCATAGCAGCGCTCTGACTCTTGGAAGGGTCGTACAGTTGATGGCCCTGTTGGGAGGCGGGATCGAGCATGGAGGTAAAGCACCAGAGGTCGGCGGAGCCTGTGTCGAAGTCGACGTTGACCTCTTGCCCACCAATCTTAATAGGCGAAACGTATTCAACGTCGTTCCGAACCGGGGTGGCTGTGACGAGACCGGTTCCTGGCTGACTGGCGGCAGCACTCTGGTTGTCGGCTCCAGCGGCGAGAGACTTGAAGCCTTCCGCCTTCTCGGCCGGGGCGTTCTGGGCGTTCTGGGCGTCCATAGCAGCCATGGCGTCGAGGAGTCCCTGAGGTACGGGCATACTGAACTTGCGGTACGCTTTGATCAGTTGTCTAGGTCCATTGTGGCCCTTGAAGCTCTCGTTCGGCACTCTGGGAACGAGGAAGGAGCGCTTCTGGATGTTGCCGCGCTTCTCGACAGGGGAGGCGTCGGCCAGGGCGAGGAGGCCGAAGAAAAGGACCAAAGTCCGCAGCAGAGATGACTCCATGTTGTCTGTCTATACCGTCCGTCCGTCTCCAGGAGAACTCTTCTGAGAACTGTAGAGAAAAAAAGACCACACCAGGTGGCTCTCGCGATTGTTAAGGAGGGACGAGGGGCTATCACCGGGAGCCCTCAAATACAGAAATTAAGAATTGGCGAAAGAACGGAACTGGTGACAATAAGGCCGAGAAGAGAAGAATACCCGGGGGCGGGAAAAAATGGAGGTAAAAGACGGGAGGATTGGTCGAGTTAATGTTCAAAGCAGGAAACCCAAGAGATGGCCACTGGGTGGTCCAGGTTGCGAGGATAGTACATGTTGCGAAAATGGGACGACGACGTCGTGCGCTCTTTGCTTGGAGCCTCCAGGAGGGCCAAGTCTCAAGTTGTGATGCCCTGGTCACAGATTGTCCCGCTCAACAAGGGCGTGCGCGTCCATGTCAGGCCGGGCCAGCCCTGGGAGAGGGCGGATCTGGTGTTGGACCGGTCGAACTACTGCGAGGGGACATGGCTGAGGGCGAGCGAGGGCAACAGAGGAGGCGAGGGGTGCGCGCTTGGGATCAGGGTTGGAGGTCGAAGTTCCTCCCGCCAGTCGGGATCCAAGACACGAGTTGCGGCAACGGGGTGGATCTGGCAGTATGTTTGGAATCCTGTGAATACGTCGAGGAGTAGATCGGTCACAAGCAGGGGAGTCCCCTTACCCCACAGTGAGCCAAGCAGTGATCCAGAACAGGGATTCCGGTCCATCGGTGCCGGGAGACCAGCGCAGGGGACGTGGGTTAAGGGTGTGTGGGTGCGAGGAAGCATGGTTTGCCTCTCTGGTCGTGGCCTTCTGGTATGGCTCTGCCTCTCTGCTAGCTTTCTGTTTGCTCGCAGACCGTTGGAGGTCTGAGGTCGCCAAGGAGTTGAAGTGCTTCGGATGTAAAGTCTGCTGGACCGTAGAAACTCGGTGAGCCGTTGTATGATTGATTTGGCTCGATACGAAGGACGAAAGCTTTGATGCTTTGTCAATTTTGCTTGGCGGTACGATCTCCGGGCCTTCTTCCACGGTGAAGGACAATAGCAGCACCGCGATTGGATGGGCGCCGAGATATCGGCGACGGTAGGACGAAAGCGAGGCGCCTGTCAATCCCAATGCTTCATGCCAACACCTATGTTAGACCTAAACTAAGCCCTGGATACTAGTGTAGGCGTCAGTGGGCGTGTTGCTCGCGAAAGACTCACGTCGTAGCCAAGAGTTTGAAGAGAACCTGGAATCAAGTATTCGGGATCTGCTAGCCGGGCCGTCGCATTTTCTCCAGTTCTCTTGCAGGTAGCCAGACATTCTGCTCCCCCGTGTTCTCCACCGAACGGCGTCAGTGAGCCGAAACGAGGACGTCGCTTTTGGTGCAGTTCCAGAAGCCTAGCCGTGGTTCAAGTAGGCGTGGCTACGCAATTAGACAATGTACCTCCGTGATTAGCAGGTAAATGTGGCCCACGAGCGTCTCCACTGGAGCCTGGTTCAAATTGATTGAGCTGAATTGCTGATTGGATGCCAGATGCCGGCTCGCAGCTGCTTAAGTCGACTTAAGGCCCCTTTCTTTTGTTCAGACAAAACACTGACATAGGGGGACGACGGATATCCGACGAGGAACGAGAGAGGAGGGAAATGCGATATTGATGCTATTCTTGGCGTGGTGTATAGAAGAGCCATGCCGACGCAGCTCGCAGCTCGAGGACGAACCGGGTTTTCCACTTGTCGATGCGACTGCGCTTCAAGCCATCCCCCACACGGTTAGAAACGAAAAAAAAGTCAAATAGTCAGTTTCTGTGACGGCAGGAACTGCGTTCGAAGTTGCGCAGTGCTGTACTTCTACTTCAGTACGTCAGTTTCTAATCGCAGCAGGGGAGGGGGATCGAGCGCGGGAGAGCGGCAAGGGATGGTCGTTCGACGAAAGATTCCCGTCAAGACGGCATCCCGGATGGATTAATGTCGTCATTGGGTCTCTTGGTATTCAGTGTTCACAGTCGTTTCCGCTTCGCGTTTCAGCGACCCCCATGGTTGCTCTCCCGCCGCTAGTCAAGCCTCAACATGCCGTGCTGGGTTTGGCTGGGCATTTGGGCAAAGGCCAAGGGGGGTGAAGGCTAAGATTTCTGCGCCTGGGGCGCCAAGGGCGATCTATCGACGCCCCCCATAGGCTTGGCGTGCTAAGCTTTGGTGTTGCGGATGAGGAGTACCGAACATAATTAGGTCGATGGGAGTCGAGAATTCGCTAATCGGACGAAGAGGAAACAAGTGCCACTGCTGAATGCGAAGCCAAAACCGACATTGTTTGCGGGAACTCGGACTCCTTGCGTTCTCTGGGACAGGCGAGCGTCGTTCTCGCGTGTGGCAGACAGGTGACATGACGGGCGCGCTTCAAGCAGCACGGCTTGTGTCAGCTCCAAGCTCTGCGTCTGCTGGATTTGAACCCCTGAAATCTATTTGCCGTGTTCCTGATTTCGGCGGCCGGCCTCTACTCTCTTCGTGACCATTGTCTCCTGAGAAGAAGAGCAAGAAGAAACGTCCGAAACAGGAGGGTTCAGGAGAAACGATGTGAAAAGGGATAGGCAATTCGGAACAGCTCAATGACACCCGGACCTGGGTGACGCATACCCGGACAAACGGCGCCCTTAACACGCAGTCACCATCGTCTGGGACGTTTGGAGGCGATTTTCGTGGTCCCTGTCACCCAATCGGTCGATGGTGGCCAGAGCCTCCCAGAGGCGTCTACGGTCTGGGTCTTTCCAAGAAATGCTGGCGGTTGATGGTGCCGCAATGCTGGACGCGGGGCAGCGATGGTTGGGGAGGCCCCCTCATCTTCTCTCCAGTGAACGTCCCGAAGTGGACAAGCTGATGGGCCCTGAAACATTCCACTGAAGATTCTGAGACGGCACTGGGCGGCGACATCCCAGTCTGTTCGCGCTTCCGAGCCGGCCAAATCTTCTGACATGCCCGGGCGTCCAGGGGTGCATGCGGGGAGTGACCGCAAATCAGACCGACCAACCACCGACGGACTTGAATGGTTGAACGGTTTTGAGCATGGTCAAGCCCTGCCTGGTAGCACACCTCATCACCAGAGAAATGTGCTCTTGTTTGGCTGGGGTTGACATGTTAGAGACTTGAAGGCCTTGCAACACGATTTGCAATTCTGTTTGTCCTCGAGAAACGCGGCTGCTTCGAGGCTGAGTGGCAGCATTTGACGATAACCAACTCGTTTCCGTTTCCTCTTTGCCACGTCGGCTGATGCACTTCGCCTCAAGGATTCGATGCTGCAACGCGCTTTTCTGTGCTTCACCTTGGGGGAACATTGGAGGACCACCAGACGGAACCGACTGAGCATATATCTCGTCATCCATAGACGTGGTGTGCATGAGCCATGCTTTGCCTTGCGTGCTGTCTCGTGTCATGCGACTAAATTGAAGGGCATCATGAATCTGTAGCTCATAGAGTCATAGGGCAAGACAAGCGGCCATAACGTTGGCCGGTCACGTTGCTGAGAAACCGGACCCTGCGGCAAGCATGTAGAAGATGAGATCAACCGTAAATTAGATGCCTCGTCAGTCCCATCATCTGAACAATCTCGTGCCTCGGAACACGTAGAAGTAGGTTGTCATGTCGGAGGAAGCAACTCTAAAAGTCAACCTTAAAAATGTCGAATGGGGACACCGTCCAAGGAGCAGCCAAGCTCGCATCGGATATAGGCTCAGAGTGTTTGCGGGCGATGCTGTCGTCGCGAGTGGTGATGGTGATGAATGCTGAATGTAGAAGTGGGTGTTACCACGGAGACTCTAAATAGGCAAATTGGTCGTCGACATATGACGACTTTCGCCGAATGGACCGGGCATATCCCAAAATCCGTCGTCCTCGGCAGCTTGGCAGGTTTGTACACTCGACGTAGCTTGAAGTATAACGATGTGTCGCCAGGAAGGGGCAGGAAGGGGCCAGAGTCAATCAGCGACTCGCAAAACACCTCCAGAGGTTAACGACTCTCGTGTTCGGAAACCCGACATGACTGACTTATAGAGTCCGAGCATATCTTTGAGCTTTCATCGGCGGCGCGCGTGCATGTATGGTGACGTGAATCTCGAGTTGATGCAATTGCTTGGCGATGACAGTCCGGGATGAAAATGTTCATTGGCGATGAGGTGCTACTTGGCAATGAGGAGCATCTGCGATGATGAGCACCCAAGGAGATGGAATATTAAGCTCTGCTGGTCGGAATCTGTCTTTGAGATGCAGGCAAAAAGCTTGACCTGCATAGCATTTCAGTGGAGTAGGAAGTGAAAGGGGAGAAAACGGGCCGTTGGACAGCACCCACAATACAAGGTAGCGAGTGAAGGTTGGCAATAAAATGTGCATATGCTTGGGTGATTGAGTATTGGTGTTTCTGCCAAGCCGGACACTGATTCGAGAGGCGAAGGCGATGAATCAGTTTTTGCTGGGATGTTCTAGGGAGGCACCCGGATACCTTACACACTACACAAGGTACTGAGGAAGAGTGGCTGCGCCTCAGTCACTAGCCACGGCTTGATGGTCTGTGCAGTGGATGACAAAGAAGTTTCCCACGTGATTGGGGCCCGTGCTTCGGGTGAAGCTCGGTTCGCGCGGAAGGCCGCAACCTAGGGTCCAAGTCAGCAGCCAATGGAACATCGCGTCAGAAACGGGGACCAGTCCGAGTCAACATCCGAATGGATGGTCCAGAAGGCCCCGCTGAATGCTGAGAGGCTCCACTGGAGTCTAGACACATGACTGGGCAGTTCTGAACCGATCGGGAAGCGAGCCTACCTTAAGCAAAAGCACTCCGCGGCCCCCCCACGGTACTCAACCAGAGCAGGCGCGCGAATACGGGTGAAAGAGCATTTAGGCACCCAACTGGTTCAGCGTCAACAAGAAGGGCTGGAAGTGAGAGAACCGCCAATGCAGCACAATAGCAGAAAAGCACACGGCGCCACAGAGCAAACCTACTTATCCTAGTAAATAGAAAGTTCAGAAGGGACCTTGATACGATACGGGAAGACAAGAGCCGCGGCTTGCGCCCAACTTGTCTCCAGGCTACCTGTCTTATGCACGTAAGGTACCTCACATGCCTCACTCTTACCTACACTTAGGTAGGTGCCCAAGTACCTGAGGTACTCACTGCCCCGCCTTCTGTGCCGGCTCAGCTTACACTCACAAGGCACCTCGGTGATTTGGGATAGCCGCCAGCCGCCAGCCTCGCTCAACCACAAAGACGAGCAGCTCCGTTGGGTCACACGCCCACACGCCCACACGCCCACGCAAATGCCCGCGCCCGCGCCCGCGCCCGCGCCCGTGCCCGCATCCACACACACGCCCCCATCCCTCCGTCCATCCACATACCTTACCTTACGTTGTCTTGCCTTACCTCACCATTTTTTCGACCGTATCCGTCGACAAACCGTCCTATCGTCTGTGGAGTCTCTGCCAGCGTCGAACATCACGGCCTTTGGCGGTTGTTGACCCCGTTCTCCAATCTCCGAACCCGGGCACACGGCCACATCGCCATCTCCGTTCAGGGTCCAAGACACCCGGGCCCCAGATCCCGCTACCGTACCACTATCGATATCACCCCTTCCGTGATAGACTCCTCCTGGAGGGTACTACCGTATCCTCCGAAGCCCCTCAGTCGGCTTCCCCCCCTCTCTCTCCATCTCGTCGCCTCGCCCCGAGAGGCCTCAATGTCAGACGACGAGTTCACCGGAGCCGACGGCCCACCCGGCGCCGCCGGCCCCGATCGCGACAAGCGCGCACCGCGCTTCAGCTGGACGCCGGCATACGAGGCCACTTTCTTCCGCTCTCTGTGCGACTCTGTCAAGCTTGGTTTGCGCGAGAATCACTCCTTCAAGGCCGAGGCCTGGGATCGCGCCGCAACCGCTCTGCGAGAGAAACACGGCGCATATCCCACCAAAAGCCATCTCGTAAACAAGTCGGATAATGCGCGCAAGAAATTTCGGTTATGGCGCGGCTTGCGCGAGGACGACCTCTTCCTTTACAACCCGACCACTCGCACCGTCAGCGCCTCCGAAGAGGCCTGGAAGGCGCATATCGAGGTTTGTTGACGAGCCCACGTCCCCCACGCCCGCCGTTCGGCCACCATTCCTTCGCTGCTTGTACTGGATCTTGCCGCTGACCTCTGATTCCAGAAAGAGCCGCTCTCGCGCGCACTAAGGGGGCGACCGTTCGAACATGAGCAGTACATGGAGATACTTTATCCGGATGTTGTCGGATCTGGTGGCGCGCCGAAGCGCATCATGAAGCCGAAGCGCAAAGGACCCGACCCGGTCCAGGGTTCTGAAGACCCGGATATGCCGGGCACCGGCGTACTGGACCTTCAGGTCGACCAGTCGAACCAGTTTCACCCTCCCTCGCAGTCCGGGACAAATCAGCAACCGCCGCAGGCTCGCGGCTCAGTCAGCCAGACCCCCGCAGCACCTGCGCATCAGCCCACGATACCCCAACAGCAACAGCAACAGCAACAGCAACAGCAACAGCAACAGCAACAGCAACAGCAGCAGCAGCGGCAGCAACAGCAACCTCCGCAACAAAGACCCACCTCGACCGCCATCCCCCCTCGAACGCACATCACCGGCACCAGCGCTCTCACGCCACCAGAGGAGACGGCGACCGGGCGCAGGAGATTCCCGCAGCAAGCGCCGACCTCCGACGGCGGCGCCAAGGCCCCGACCGCGCAGATGGGCCACCCAACGGCTCAACCGGCGGAAAAGCGCCGTCGGATATCTGGCTACGTAAACCCGAACCAAGCATCTGCCTCGGCATCGTCTTCGACATCCAACAACGTCGAGGTCACCGCGGCCTCGATGGTGAATGCCGGCAAGCAGCTTCTCGAGGAGGGCGTCTTGTCCAAACTTGGCGAGGCCATTCGTGGCCCCCTAAGATACCCCGAGCAGGCCATCGACATCTTTTTCCGCGACTTTGCTGACGAGGATATGGACCTACAGCTCAAGATTGCCGAAAAGGCTCTCACTGATGACAATAAGGCGATGATCTTTTGCAAGATGCCTCCTCCGCTGCGCAATCATTGGGTAAAGCGGCTGCGGGAGCTCCACAACAACAGTCGAAATGCGTAGATGCAGATAGAGGCTTTGGTCGAGGCCAAGTACACGAAGAGCCTCGACCAGCAACAGTGTAGGATTCGTGGTGACGGCGTTTCGATCCAAGGCGACCTATCGTGCGCGAGGGTCAACGGGCACAGGGCTTAAGACAGTTTAGGCTGGCAATGGCCTTTGGGGGCACTTTGAACAAGAGAAGGCTGGATATGCGCAAGAGCGAGGGCGTTTTAGGTGTCCGGTCTGGGGCAGGTTCAAACTGGGGTTGGAGGAGTTAGCAACCAAACGGCATAGCGACTGGGATGTGGAGCTTTCGCGACACCTACTTTTTTTTCCGTACGATTCTACGATACTATAACCACTTCCAGATGAGCGGCATAGGCTACTTTCGAGCCGAGAGCGGCAAGTCCCCTTTAGTTTATTCAATGTTTATTGTTGATATCGATTTGATTGCTTCGTGTAGTGTTCGCGCAGGACCTTATGCCTTGCGTGCCTTCGAGAGGATTCTGCAGTGAGCCTAGAGACGAGTCATTCAAGCAAGTGATGCAGCAGTATGCAGTGGTGAAGGTGAGGTGCATCATTCCGTATTCGTCCTGAACGCCAAGTACATACACGTAGCGGAAAGCCTGTCCATGAAATCCGCGCTGCAATCGTGCCCATGAGAGAAGAGTATTAAGCCACCCGCAAATCCTCAGTGTTATCATGAAACTTGTCTCATTTTTTGCCCTTGCTCTTGTAGAGGTAGCTGCGAGGAGTCAGTACCACACCACATTTGAAGACGAGATAGGTAGCTAGTGGGACCGGCTGACCTTCCAAAGACACCCTCGCCGAGACCGACGACACCCAGGATGCCCAGGCCGAGACCGACGTTCTGCCACGACAGACGGCCGCGCTCATACAGACCCCACGCCTTGTATCCGAGGAACGCGCTCAAGCCGACAACGCCGACAAGATTGGAGACAACTAGGGCGCTGGCGCTGCCGTCGCTCAGGCTGGCGAACTGGCGCTTCAACCACGAGTCGGCCCTGCGGGCCTTGCTGGCGGCCTTCTTTTTGGCCAGGTCTGCCTCAGCGCGGGCCTTGGCCTCCTCGTCCTCGCGTTCACGGCGGTCGGCCTGAGTTTCCGTCTTGACGTCTTGCTCCATGAAGTCGTTGGGGACCGTGTGTACGCTCGGCATGTCGACGTCGACGAGGGAGGATGTCGAGGCGGCAGAGTCGATAGCAATTTCAGGGGGAGGAGGAGCGGCAGCCTGGAAGGGATGAAATCAGCTCTGGAGTGGTTCAGCAAAGAGTGTCACGCGATCGGGTAGATGTACCTCCTCAGGGGTCTGCTTGGGGCCTCTGGCTGCGGCTTCGGCGTACGACACTGTACCGATGTTAGCGATACTCGCGTGGAAAAATGTAGACAGAGACTGAGGCGACATCTTTGATGTCAGCTGTCGAAGACAGCAACAGAACCCGTCGTGTTGCACGATAATAACATTATACGACGGCGTCCAGTAAGAGAAACAAATGGCAACAATGACATAGTCAGCCAAAGCAGCACTTACTTTTATTATTGATGTTGTGAGTCCGAGAAAATGCGATTTGGGAAAGAGAGAAGAGCGTGTATGGATGGTGTTTGTGTGAGTGCGTGAAGGTGTGTAGATCAACAAATGACGTGGGGAGGATGACGGGAGCTCTCTTTTAAGAGGTGGTTACCATGTGAAGGGAATTACCGGAAGAAGTCGAGGGAGAAATCAGCAAATGAGCTGTTGTAGGGGGAGAGGAAAAAAAACAATAAAACTAGTAGTTAAGAAGGGATGACGCAGACGGCGGGAAATTGCTCAAACCACCTGATGACCTACCTACCTGTGACCACCTTCCACGTCGGCTTCTCTCCCCCTCCCCGTCACCGGTTCGTCCCCCCATTCGAACTTTCCTTGATCTTGGTTGGCGCGTTGGCGACTGTGGTCCAATGACGTATGCGGCTCGGGAGCTTGGGACACCGGAGGGTCGGGCCAATCACAACGTTATATATCCACAGAAGTATGGGGGTGTTCGGCCTGGGCCCGGGGGAAGGGCCAGGAACGGTGCGTTGTCATGCAGTGGGCCATCCACGTTCTCACATGGGGCCCTGAGCTGGCAATGGGAGTCATGAATAAATGCTGTTCATGCCCATAGGCCCTTACTGCTGTTCATTAGACCCTGCACGAGCGGTTGCTGGGGACTTCTGAGGCCATTCACAGTGTTCCCACTTGGGTACTCTGACTCAGGAACACGCTGCTAAAATCAAGGGAACCACACCTGCTGTAAATCTAGATTGTATGTTTTGTTTTGATGCGTACTGTTACACTTTGTACACGGTTATGGTACAGAGAACATGCCCCCCAGCTTCCATCATGCTTGTTTGTCATTAGCCGCCCGCCCTCCGGTGCGTTCATACACCCGATCGCACTAGCCATCTACTATCCATACACACATATTCTTTGTGAATCGCGAATGTTGCTTGTTTAGTTGTTGTTTGCCGCAGTGGCGTCTGTCGCCGCAGTGTTGCGCTTGGTCAGGTCGACGCTCTTCTCCTTGGGGGCCTTCTTCGTCTCTTGCTTCTTCTCAACCTCAGGCTTGATATTGACCTTCTTCACCTCGGACTCGCTCTTGATCTCGGCTCTGGGGCCCTGGTCGGGAGAGTCAGCCTTGGTCTCCTTCTGGACCTGCTTCTTCTCGGACTCGTGAGTCGGAGGAGGAACTGAGGCATCGGCGTTGGCGTCAAGGGTAGGCTGGGCGTCTTCAGGTGCGGGCGCATCCTCGTCGTCGGCAAGCTCAGCACCGTAAACCTCGGGATACTTGCGGAAGCATGTCTGCATTCCCCTGTGACCTGTTAGCATTCTTGATCATAGTTGCCACGAAGCATCCACGCACTGGAACTTCTCAATGCAGTCCATGCCCTTAGGCTCCTCTGTAGAGTATACGAAGCAGCTAAATGCGGCCTTAAACTCTTCTCCGCAAGGGCCGTCGGCCATGCCGCCTAGGCACGGGCAGTCCCAATTAATCTCGCCAGTTTCGGGGTTAAAAGCACCCTGTTGGTCGGCCTCCGCCTCTAAGGCCTCCGGCGAACCGGGGGCGGGCGCGCCCTCGGCATTGATTGCTTGGCTCTTATCGGCGGCCTCTGCCGGGCCAGCTGCGGGCGCCGGCTTGTTCTCCCCGGCCTTGAGGATGGCTCGCTTGCGCTTCTCTTCAACAATGGCGTCAACGGTAGTCAGGTCGGACTCGGAGAACTGGGAAGGTGCGGGAATCATTCGGGCTTGTCGCCAATAGGGTTAGCTGTTATCCCTTAGTATTCCACTGCAGTGCGGGACATACAGGCAGGCTCCTCAGCAAAGACCGGGCTCGTGTTGTACCAGTATATGGCTCCGACCGCTGCAACCCATCTCAATGCCGAGCTCTTCAATGTCCGGGGCTTGTCGGCAGGTGATGTCGACGCAAATCGTCGAGGCGCTGCGCGAATTGCTGAATGGCGGGCTGCGCCCAGGGCGCGGGTTGTCGACCGTGCGGCGCTGCGATACATTGCGAAGCTGACCGAGAAAAGAAACCAAAAAGACCAGCAAGAAAACAACGAGGGAAGAGAGGGAAAATGCTTAATTCGCGGAGGGTGCGGTCGAGGGGCCGAGCCGGTTAGTAATCGATGATCCGAAAAAGAAAATTGAAGCTTCGAGTTCGGGTTTTGCCGGGGTTTACGCGGCGCAATCAGTGCCTTTTCCAGGGTGGCGGCTCCGGCCGAGTCGAACGAAAAATCGGGCTGATTCAGCGCTTTTATTGGTCCCTTATCCAAGCTTTCCATTCGATGCCCGCGATTCCATTTTCGGTAGCTTGCTTTGCAGACGACATCCAGATGTTATCGAGTCCCTGACCACATTCCAGGTTGGTTCGGTTCAGTCTCCTGTTGGGTCAAGTGGGTCAAAATCTGGAAGTGAGATACTGAGTTGAGGTACCCATATAGGTTGTACATGGTTACATGTGCGACTTGCCATCATTTCACCCCGCTTGAGTCTGATTCACTTCAACATGTCACCTTTTGAGTGGCGACCTGTATCCCTTCTGCGAAAGAAAGAGCCCAAGAGCGAAGGCCCTGCAGACTTTGCGCTTCTTGTGTTGAACCAGCCGGTCAGGCAATCCAATGTGTTCGACTCGCTATGGACTAATGGTACGATACGATACGACTTTGCATCTCGTCGATAATAACAGGTGGCTGACTCACGATGCAGCTCGTATGCGAGTCGCTGCCGATGGCGGCGCGAACCGACTCCTTGAACTGAACAAGGCAGGACAGTCACAATATGTGGGTTTTAGCTCTGGATTCTGCTCATGGTCTGCTGTTCTAACCAGTACAGACCAATCTGGACGCCATCGTCGGTGATTTGGATTCGCTAGATCCTGCAGCCAAAGACTTCTACACAAGGCTGGAAAAACCCGCCAAAGTCGTCCAGATGACGGATCAGAACTCGACTGATTTCACCAAGGCCGTCAACTGGATCCAGTCCAGAGCCAATTCCAAAGTCGATATAGTCGCCCTGGGAGGCCTTGGGGGTCGCGTTGATCAAGGTCTCAGCCAGGTGCATCACCTTTACCTCTTCCAGCCGGGTCCCGACTACGTCGACGGCAAGCTGTACCTCGTTTCCGGACAGAGTCTGACCTTCCTGCTCCTCCCTGGCCTGCATCGCATCTGGGTTCGCGAGGGCGGCGAGGATGTTTTCGCCAAATGGGTTGGCATCGTACCCGTGGGAGGAACGAGTTATATCACCACCAAGGGCCTCGAGTGGGATGTCCAGAATTGGGAAACCAAGTTTGGAGGCCACATCAGCACAAGTAACCACGTATTACCCGACACGAACGTGATCGAGGTGGAGACGACAAATACTGTGCTTTTCACCATTGCCCTTGCAGGCATCGAATAAACCAAACTCGACCGTCGCTTACTGTACATGTTATCGCAAAATGCTCGAGATATTGCACGGCGCCTCTCGCAACCGCCAACGCCAAACGCCTTGCCCAAAATATTCCCAGTCCTTATTTGCTTTTTGTCCCCGCCCAACTCCAACGGTCCCGGACTCATCGCAAGAAGTGTATGCAGAGCCAGCAGAAAAGGAAGAAGACGATAACACCGGCCCAAAAAATCCACTTGTCCTCCTTGGCGCGACGCTCGATCATGCGTATGGTGTCGCCAGAGATTCCCAGAGTGTTGCCGACCGAGTACAGCCTCTTTTGTGTGTTCTTGAGCATCTCACGCTGCGTGCCCAGATCGCCCAGCACGGCTTGTCCGCGGGCGATATACTCGTCGAGGGCCGAATTCGTCTGGGCAAAGAAGTTCTGTTCCCGCAGAGCGTGCTGTTCCCTTGTGACATCGTTGCCGCCCATGCTCAACCCACCGCCAGCCTGTCCTGTTGAGGCGCCTCGGCTGTGAAAGGTGGAAGACTTGTTGACGTTGGCATAGGGATTCTCGGGGGTCGCGGTGACATAGCCTCTGCGGCCTAGCAGCTCGCCTCGGTTGTTGTTATGGGCGGCGTCTTCGCGAGCTTTTTTGAGATTATCGACTTGTGATCGGAAATCAGCGAGGTCTTCGCGGAAGCGCTTCACGCGCTCGAACGCCTCCTCTTGCTTCTTGGGAACCAGCTCCTGGCGGGCGAGGTGGTTGTACTCGTCGACGGTCTTGGAGAAGGAGGCGAGGGAAGCGGACACGTTGCCGATCTTGGAGGGGGTTAGGGCAGCGGGCTGGGCAGCGGACGAGGATAGCTTTTCGAGGTCATTGCGAATGGCCTTGCTCTGGCGCAGGGCCGAGTTGTATTGAACGTTCTGCGACAGGTTAGCAGGTGCAAGTCTCTAGCGTTGGTACGGCAGCTTTTACCATGTTGTTTCAAGTTGCGCAAGAAGACGCGTGGGGGATGTCTGGATTGATAAGATACGTGATGGAGTCGAAAAGTCGTGGTGCAGTGTCAAGAAGATGCTCCTCGCAGCACTCAGAAGCAGGGCCCTAGTATCCAGCAGCGCGGAATTCTGGACAAGCTGGAGCTATCACTTGCCTTACAACAAGTGGCTTCTCGCAGAATACACGTCACCGCCTTCCGAATTGACCGAAGCGCCGGCTCCTAGTCCGCTTGAGCACCCTCGACATATTACATAAGCAGATCTGGAGATACGTATCGTCTGATCCCTTGGCCAGTGCGACGATGATGAAGGGATCCCTGTACATCATTGAAACTTTCACCCCGGCAGTGTAAACGAAACGCCGTTTCCTATTTATAGTTCGATGTTCGACATTTTCAAGATATCTCTCTCACGCCGTTCACCTTTGTGGAAACGAGTTGCAGCTGTTTCTTCTGCTTCGGTCCTTCAGATCAACAACACCAGTGCTTGAAAAGCCTTGCCGACTGCGGTCCGATGACTGATGTGTGAACATCAACAGTTTTCCATGATGTTTTTCGAGGGAACGGTCCGAAGAGATTGGAGATATCATCGGCCTCACCCGGCCACCACCAGACAGCTTAGCGCCGGCGGCTTCAAAACAACTCTCATAAACAAGAAGATATGCAGCATGATACTGCCGTCGTGGGAAACAATGTCTCCATCATGGCCCCCAGACCCCGAAGCCAGTCGCCGACTCGGCACCGATATGCAGTCTCCAACAGCGACGCCGCCTTGCCGACCCGACAGACAGGATATGCGGCGCGGTGATCCATTATCTCATCGCTACCAAGGTTAAGCGAAGCTCGTTAGCTAAGAATGGCTTTCTTCTCAAACTCCTATTCCCGAAGGGGAATGCAGGTATATCTGGACTTCACCCCTCCCGGATAGTCATTGTACACCGCAGCGCCAGAGAACAAATAACAAGAAAACACCTTCACGATGTCCACAACTGCAAGTCCCCCGCCTTCAGAAAAGCCACAACGACAACCCGGCTCTACCAAGTCAGATTTGGAAGATGTTGAAGCCGCTCCTTTACCAGAGCCCGAACAGCCGCCTCGTTATTCCGTTTACACAACGTGGGAGAAACGCTTCATTGTCTTGGGTGCCTGTCTGGCTGCGTTTTTCTCGCCCTTCACCGCCCAGATATATCTGCCAGCTCTGACGGTCCTGGCTGAGGATTTCAACGTTTCTGACTCCGATATGAACATCACCTTGACCACCTACATGATCTTCCAAGGAATCGTCCCCATGTTCATTGGATCGCTGGCGGACAACAGCGGCAGGCGACCTGCCTATGTCATCTGCTTCGTTGTCTATATCGCTGCCAACATCGGGCTTGCGTTATCTCAGAACTTTGCCTCTCTGCTCGTTGTGCGTTGCCTGCAGTCAGCTGGCTCGAGCAGTACCGTTGCCCTAGCTTCCGCCGTCGTCGCCGACATCGTCACATCCGCTGAGAGAGGGCAATACATCGGGATCACTGTGGTTCCAATCGTTTTGGCGCCTGCGTTGGGTCCAGTTCTGGGTGGTATCCTGACCCAGTTCCTGGGCTGGAGATCTATCTTCTGGTTCCTCGCTATTTTGTCAGGAGTCTTCTTCATCGCCCAGCTGCTATTCTTCCCGGAGACCTGCCGGATGATTGTCGGTGATGGCTCCGTTCGACCCCCGAAGCTGTACCGAACCGGCAATCAGCTTTTGAAAGATTTCTTCGGGGGAAGAAATGGTGAGGGCGCCGCAGTAACGAGGACGACTACGGGGGAGACATCAGACACCGCCAAGCCCTCTTTGAAGTTCAAGATGAACCCCTTTGCCTCGCTTGTCTTACTCTTTCACAAGGAAATGGGCCTGCTTCTGGGCTATAGCGCAGTCGTCTTCGCCGGTTTCTACGCCATCGCTGCGTCAATGCCCACTCAGTTCGCCCAACTTTACGGCTTCGACAGCTTGAAAGTCGGCCTGACGTATTTGCCGTTGGCGGGGGGGTCCGTGGTTGCTGGTTTCGTGGTTGGACCTCTGATCAACTGGAACTATCGACGACATTGCAAGCGCTTAGGAATACCTTACGACAAGTCTCGCCAACAAGACATGGCTGGCTTTCCCATCGAGAGAGCTCGTCTTGAGATAGGTCTGCCTCTGCTATTCTTCAGCTCGATATTGCTCCTCATTTGGGGTTGGATGCTACAGATTGGCGCTCCCGTAGCCGTCCCTTGTGTGTTGCTGTTCCTTTTTGGAGTAGGCATGATCGGGTTCAACAACACAACCAACACACTCATCGTCGATATCCATCCGGGCAAAGCTGGGACGGCTACGGCGGCTAACAACTTCACGAGATGTCTCCTTGGCGCCGCTTCGACCGCAGCCATCCTGCCCATGATTAATGGTATCGGCGTTGGCTGGGCATTTACGGTACTGGCTTTGTTATACGTTGTGTTCAGTCCAGCCTTGCTGGCTGTTATGTATTGGGGAGTGAAGTGGCGCAGGGTTGCGCAGGAGAAGGAGGCAAAGAAGAACGGCTCGATTTGAGATTGATACCACCGGCGCATTAGCGATGCTCATAGTATGATACCCAAGACATTCATAGGGAAACTTGACCAATGTAAGATCCGCTCTTAACTCGCCTAGTTTCTTTTTTTTTTTTTTTTTTTTTCCCTCTCTTTCTACGCTGCACAGATTTATCGGCGTGGTTCCAGCCGATACACGGTAAGGTCTGTGTCTCTTTTTGCCGCCTGTACGCCCTGCCGTTGACAACAGCCTCGCGGGGTCTGACGAAGCTTTATGATCGGCGCGCCAACACTTGAGGCACTCCTCCCCTTCTCAACTTGAACCTCAGCGCACGCACTTCATCGCTGTTCATTCATTCTAAGCTTTCCCATCCTTTTCGTTCATTTCCCAGAATGGCGCAACAACGAGATCCCCAACATTCGTCTGCAAACACGACGACGCTCACGGCCCAATGCTACTGCAAAGCCGTCCACTTCAACATCACCGTCCCGACATACCCTCTCCCTCTCAAAGTCCACCTCTGTCACTGCAGCATCTGTCGCTATACCCATGGGACACTTTGCACCTTCCACGCCCCTCTCCCAACCGGCGTTGCCCCGTCATTCATCCATCCGTCGACCGTTTCCTCGCTGACGGCCTACCGACACGCCACTGCCACGAGCACGCGCTACTTCTGCAGCACCTGCGGCTGTCATATCGGAGACCAAGGCATCCAAGACGATGATTGGGTGATTTCGGCCTCCGTTTTCGACGCCAACAAAGACGATGTCCTCCCAGTGTGGGACATTCACCAGCACGTCAACACGGACTCACCGCCCGGTGGCGGATTATTCAACTGGCTGCCCAGCATCGCAGGCAAGCAAATGAAAGTCTGGAACCCGACGAAGACGCACAAGGAGGCCACTCGGTCTGAGCTCGAGACCGGAGAGAATGGCGAAGAGCTGCTTCGATGCCGATGTCACTGCGGTGGTGTCTCATTCACCGTCTCCAGGCCTTTGGCGGGCATCGAATCGTACGAGGATTGGATCTCGCCCACAGAGCCGGACAAGTGGATGGCTGCCGCGGACACGTGCGGAGACTGCCGCCTTCAGACAGGAGCTCACATCGCCGGCTGGGCCTTCGTCCCGCAATCATGCATCTCGCCGCGGGTGCCGGAGGATTTGACTCTCGGGACGTCCAAAATTTCCAGTCGACGGAGAAGGTATCGCGATCCTTCTGTGGAGTATGCGGTGCATCGGTCCTGGCGTTCTACAGCGGTCCCGAGAGGGCGCTGGTGAATGGTGACAGGCTGTTCAACCTCTCTGCTGGGCTTCTGCGGGCACCCGAGGGAGCCTTGGCGGAGAATTGGCTGACGTGGAGGACTGTGAAGGTGGGCTGGGCAGAGAACGGGAAGAAGTATGACTCGGCATTGGTGGAAGCGTTGGCTGAGGGTACGAAGAAATGGGGGGAGAAGCTTGAGGATAAAGGGAGGATTCTGGAGCTGTACCCGTGAGGCAAATCTACCACTTCCATTGGATAGTTCGATTTCTGCACAAATTCAATACATCAGACATGCTTTCATTGCTTCAGGAAGTTGGATCTTTTGACAGTTTTCCAAAGCCCGTATCAGATCTCAAGAGAGTTGACCGTATGTTTCTTGAACCTTTACCTTCTCTCGCGCCAAAAACTCATCAAACGTGCCCAGAGTAACCCCCTCAGCTCCTGGTCTTCTCCTCGTCCGCAAAATGCACCATATCACGCGCTGCCAACTGCCCAGCAAGGGACGGGTTCCCGGCTTTCTGCGCCCGGACCTCCTCATCCGACAAAAAAGACGGCCCTGACATCTTTCCCCGACGCCTTGGAAAGCTTCCCCATGAGCTCATCTATCGTCAGAATCTCGGCCGAAATCGGAATCTCCTGGGCGTTGAACATCGCCGGATCGCGATATGCCGCTACCGCGAACTTGCCAATATCGTAAGGATCCAGCACTTCTGCACTGGCAGCTTGGTGTCGGGCTCGTATGCGTTCACGAATCTGCCCTTTGTTGACGAGGTCAGGGAACACAGCGGCCTGTGGGAGAAGGTAGTTCCCCGCAAAGCTGCCGGGCCGAAAGATGGCCCAGTTCGCGAATCCAGCCTCTCGTACCGTCTGCTCGATGGGACTGCTTCGACAGCAACACCACAGCCGTGAAGCTCTTCGGGTCCCAGTTTCTCAGCTTCTCGGACGCCTGGACGGCGGAGCCGCTGCTGTAAATGATGTGCGTGGCACCCGCGTCCTTTGCTGCAGCCAGGATGCGCTTCGCAGCCTTGAGTTCCCAGGTATGGTCGACGAAGTTGGTAGAGATATGGCTGAGATTGATTAGCTGGGACGGGATCAAGATTGGGGGCGAGTGATTGAGTCTGAGGTAAGGTTAAAGGTCATCGACGTACCTACTCGGCGCATTTATATCCTAGAGTTAGCCGTACTTATTCTTTCACGTCTTCGAATCAATACCTTCTCCTCAATTGAACATCTCTCTGGCGGTCTTGCGCCGCTGTGTAGGACCAGTGCCGCTCATTCTCCCTGCTAGGACTGGGTGCTGCCCATCAATAACCAGACGTCCATGCCAAGACCCCGTCCAAGGCAATTTCAAAAGATCCATGAGCCAGAAGCGGCCTTTGGTTGGTGATTCATGGAACTTCAGTGCAGATGCGCGAAAGGATGCGCAAAAGGATGAAGTGTAAGAACACGATGTTGCTGTGGTGGTGGAAAATGAATGGCGGAATTCCGCCAGATGACTAAATTAGCGGATGATATTCGGCACCAATGTTCCTCTAGTGCTGGACCTCCCTCGAATCACCTGCAAGAAACTGCTTCCAGTTTCCATTACCAAGGTTACAATCGCTTCTTGTGCTAAAGATGGCGATATCGTCTTCCGATACTGGTGAACCGACGCCGCATATCTTGGTCTCAAATGTCACACTCCTTCTTCGAGCGGGCCAACCCGCCCCCGCGGCGGAAAACATGCGTAGCTTGCACCAAAGCCAAGCGCCGCTGCGACCACGGTCAACCCTCGTGCTTGCGGTGCGCTCGGCGGAAGATCGATTGCGTTTACCCCAGTCAATCAGCGACCAGATCGAAAGTCCGCGCTGCCGATGGACCTCCGCAGAGCATTCTCGCCCAGCCAGCAAAAGACAACCTGGAGACCGTTACGGAACCAACCGTTCAAGACTACAATGAGCAATCAGTATGCGTATACAACTCAGTGGTCCCGTGGTCACAAGAACCAGACGTTCTCCTGCTAGGCCTGGACGCGCTAGATGACATGATCTTCGACATGGAGTTCGATGACTTGATCAACCATGATGCCCTTATCGACGAAGCACTCTCCGTCCCTGGTTCCATGTCACCACCAACCGCAGACCAGATATTGATGCCGGCACAACGCCGACCGCCGCAGACGTCGCTCGAGGAGATGATTGCCAGCCGTCTCCAGTTTGCTTTAGATACTATCAAGAGCGTGCCCTCACTTATGGTCTTGGAAAATCAAGCACCATGGTCTCATCCCTACCTTTACCAGCCTAACATGCCACGGGACATGCAGGGTATGTTTTCCTTGAGGGTTCTCATTGTGTCCCGCGTACTGAACCAAAAGCTGCATAGATGCACAAGCCTGCTGTGCCCTTTACAGAGCGAAGAATAGATTCAACTATTCTACAGTGTTAAGGACTATTCAGGCTAGGGCTCATGAGGTCATGGCCTCACCGCTCCCGAAGGAGCGACTTGAGATTCTAGCCCGTATCCAAGCCGTCCTCATCTACCAAATCATCCGCCTCTTCGACGGCGACATTCCCCTCCGAGCCTCGGCCCAGCAGAGCTTATCCGTCCTCGAATCCGCTCTCATCGCTCTCGTTCCCTTCGTCAAGTGGAATCGCGCTCAGCCTGCAACTGGCCCAGATGAAGACACGACGCTGTGCCCCACCAAAGAGTTCTTCCATGAATGGATCTTCCAAGAATCCGCCCGCCGCACATTGTTCTTCTCTTGCTTCTTCCTTGTGGCACATCGGATGCTTATCGGATTTGAGCTGCCTGACGGCTGCACGGAGAGATACGTCTTCTGCGAGTCCTGGACATTGTCGGCTCATCTTTGGAAAGCGTCAAACGTGGTCGAATTTGCTGTGGCCTGGAGAGAAAAGCGCCACTTCGTTGTTAACAAGCAGTCTTTTACCGAGGTTTTGAGGGATGCCTCTGCCGACGATGTAGACTTGTTTGGGAGGATTCTGATGTCTGGCGCCTTGGGTATCGAGGAGACAAGGCTGTGGTTCTACAACAGGGGCGGAGCTCTGTAACTTGGGCATCGCGAGATAGCTTTATTAACTATGATCACAAAACCAGACCTGGTGGCTTAATTTCATGCGAGATAAGACCTGAAGTCACGACTTCTCCTGTGAGAAGAAAGGTAAAGAGGAGGCGGAGTTCAGACATCCTGGACAAGACGCCCAGACCGCTCATGGACGACTGCTTGGGGTCAGATGATCTAGAATCAGAGATCATGAGAGCCACCGACCTAGCACAGTGTATCAAGATATGAGCACGGGTAGCTGTGAAAATACTTGATGCACATAAAGCACAGAGTTAAAGGCGGGCAAAGAGTTTCCGTCGTAGCCATTCCCTGGGTTCACGTACACTATGGCAACAACGGAGACGCCGAAGCGCTACTCGCGTTGGAATCACGGCGGAAATATTGGTTGGCCAAGCCTGGTCATTGCGTTTATCTAATGCCAATTCTAGTCGTGTCATGGCGACCCTAGCCGACGACGTCCTCCCCAAGCAATATCATATTTGTCTTCCCGGATGTAGTACTCCAACAGTCCAGCAGCATAAGAAAAATGCTTCCTTCAGTCTCTGCCCAGGCTTCGTGTCTTCCCCAAACCCCCCTCAGCCTTGTGCAATACTCCAAGCTACCAACCAAATCCCACTCCCTTCCATTCATCGGCGGCGATCGCTGACGGTCTGCTGTGAGAGAATTCCTTCAAAGGGCGTATTGCTTGGCCCGACTGTATTGGATCCACTGGCGCCTGCTAGGAATCCGCGTCAGGTCCTCGAGTGGAGTCTGGAGGACGCCGTTGGGCGTGCAGCGGACGAGCTTGAACTTCTGGTATAGTCCATTCTTGTTGTTTCTGTTGTCGCTGGTGACCTCCACTACGCGATAGAGGCCATCGTAGCGAAGACCGGCCTTTGGAGCCCAGACAGAGGTCTTGGTTTTGCCGACAACGGCGCTGCGGAGAACCCGGACATATTTTCTCGTTTCCATGCTCTTGTGAAGAGTGAGGCAACCGTTGCCTCGGGTGCCAAGTTGGTGGAGATCGGTGCTTTCGCTGGCGTTGGGCTCGGAGTACCAGATGACGCGACCGTTGTCTCTATCGAGACCCTCCTCCTGGTATTTGCCGGATACGACCACGGAGTACGCTCCCTAGTGCGGACTGCCGTGGATGCCAGCCTGAGCATTACCATGCGCGCCACGGAAAACCGCCGAAAGCTGGATCGGAAACCAGTCGCCGACCTGCAGACCGTTGTGGCCGAAGTCACTGGAAGACTTCTTCTCGGCCGTGTAGCGGGGGTTGTAGCAGACGGTCTTGAAATCTTTGCCGGTGACTGCGAGGCCGTGGCAGATACCGTCCTTGCCCCAGATGAGATGGCCATGATCGGGGATGCGGATGATGCCTCTCTCGCCGCTGACCTCAGTGTACGACGGCGCGTTGCGGGCTGAAGACGAGCTCGCGACTGCCGTGCTGGTATCATTGCTAGGGTTGGCGCTGTTGTCGGGCGCGGCGTTGGAGTTCTTGATCCAACTGAGGAGGGCTTGAGCCCGAGACTTGTCGACGTCGGTGAAGAGATGCTGCTTGGGGGCGTGCTCTTCCTCGAAGATGGTGGGCAAGCAGCCGATGAGTCGGGGCTTGACTTGGGCCAGATCTTCGGGGATGACGCTGCCGTACTCGTTTCGGCATTCTTCGAAATACTCAAAGCTTTGGTTAAGCTCCGTCTTCAGTTTCATGACAGAGGCCTCTGTCAGGGCCCTCTTGCCCCTCTGAGATAGCACCGCCAGGGGCCCGACGGCTTTATTCATCTTGAATATGTGGAAAGAGTGCGAGTCTCTTCCACCGCCAGGGCCCCGGGCGCCGCCAGAGCCGCCACCAGTTGAGATGTTTCTCGTCGACATTGTGATGATTTTTTATGGTGTTTGTCGTCGTCGTCGTCGTGACTCGTCCGCCTGCGTTTCCCGTTGAGTGTTACTGCCTGAATACGTGAGAAGGCGGGAAGAAAAATACTCACAGGTTGGATGATGTCTGTGAATGAAAGGAAATTCTTTGATTCAGACTTGGATGTGGTGAGTCGGAGAACGTCAATAGGAGGTGACTGGTTGAGTAGTGAAAGGTTTGCAGCAGAAGAGAAAAGTAAAAGACAATCAATAGATGAATTTATTTGCAAAGACACTAAAGCTGGGCACAAGGGAGAATTCAGCCTGCTTAGTCGTCTACAGCCCTAGGCTGACTAGGCCACCTATATGAGGTTCCGCTTTATCTCTCGGCAACGGGGGTCGTGATGTTGTGAACACCCGGACTCGGAACGGAGGTGTGGGTCCAAGTACACCGGAGGACTCGGGGCTGTCTGATTAAGCGCCACAACGACTTTCAAGAGCACAATGCACGGCTTGGGAATTTGTGCGACTACAATGCTTATGGTCTGGAAACAATCGAGGTGCCGGGATGCTCAACCCTTGATTGTCTCTCGACTTGATGAAGCTTTGCAAGGTCCGAGTCGCAAGGATATGAGTGCAGACCACTTGGAGCCTGCGGTGATGATATGAGCGACAACCAGGAGTTTTGAGACTGCCTTTCGACGAAACGCCTGTCTAGCCGTTACTATCTCGAGAAGTCTCACGTGCATTGAATTGGTGTCTATTGCTTCCTCGAGATGGGCTGGCCTCGGTGCTAGCGACGGTTTGTAACCCTGAGAACCAATCTAGAAACCCAAGGTCGTCACCACAAGCGGGTTTGCAGCGTGTGCACCGCAAGGGCTTGAGTTTAGTTGGTTCTTCTTACTGGTATCTCGTCGTGTATCATGCTACTTAATGCCAGGTACGTCGTAGAAGTTGTTCTCTTCCTGAGTGTGATGACGATGTTTCCCTACAGAAGGGTTCCGGCGACGAAGAACAGCTAGAAAGAACGATACAAAAACCAGACGGTCGCTTAATCGAGTACTATCACGGCGATGATGATGTTGGACTATTGGCGACACGAGCCTTTCTCCGTTTGCCTAGGCAGATCGTATTCAATGGAACGTTAATTGGATTTCAATTTGTGAATCTTTCTTCTGCTGCCCCCGTGGTGCAGCAATTTATGCACTTGAAGCAATTGCGGCCCTATTTCATTTCGTGTTCTACTTCATTTCGTGTTCTACGGATGATGGTAGTGGTAGCGTGTGATTTACGACAGTAGACTATTGACGAGTGCAGAAAAGAGTGGAGGGGTAGGAAACGACGTTGGACAGAACAAAAAGGTAAGGGGGAAAAGGGGTCTTCTTATAGGTTTTCCTTCCTATTACTAACAGTTAATTACCTAGCAGTATTACTCATTTACTTAAGCATACTTAGGTTTAAATGTTAATAAACCTGCTTCGAAACCACACTGAAGCTCGCTCAAGCAGAAAACTGACGATTTTGAAGCAATAGTACGTTGCAATCAAAAGTCTGCCAATTGATACCCCGGCCTCAACAGCTGGACACTACAACATACCCCTCCCCTAAACTCCCTCATTAGATTCAAACAGTACATACGTACATCCTAACATGCTGTTCATGTAGTTCATCTAGCTCTGCTGCATTTCACACAGCCCAACATCTCAAAGTACACATTTTCGCGACAACGTTGCCTCTGGGGCAGATTTGTGGTTCAAACACGTTGGGATGCAGCAAGCAAATCCTGTCCAGTCTTCTGCTAATTCCCACCATTAGACAGCGATGACAAGAGCGCAAGTGCGTAATGGAAATGTCGAAAGACATCTAGATATTCAGATGCTTTGCTCAAGTAGCCTGAACGCACCACCTGTCAGCGCCATGCCCAGATCCCGGCAAGCGCATCAATATCATCTGACCCTTCCAAGATGGACTGTGCCGCACCAGCCTGCGAGCTCCCAATGAAGAGGGCGGAAAGGCAGAACGCAAGCGAAGGCTCACGTGTACAGACAAGAGTGCCTGGCCGTCAGAGGTTGTCTCCCTTTTGTCTAGTAGAGTGGTCTGTCGGAGTGACTAAGATACTCAGCGCCCGCGCAGCCACCACGTAAGCTGGGCGTTTCGACTTTACGCGAAGTGCGGGAGAGGAGCGACACAATGCCTTTCCATTCCGCCCGTAGGATTTCCTGGAGTCTGGGCACTCGAATGAGCATCGATGAATAGCACCGCTTCGCCAGAGCCAGCCGAGCCCGCGCGCCTCCGCGCAAAAGCATAAAAGACTGAAGTCTCACCACAGAAATCCCGGCCGCGTTGAGACGATTCCCTTTTTTTTTTTTTCCTTTTTTTTCCCCCTTTTTGGGCCTGTGTCCTTTGGCAAAAGTGACTCGAAGAAATAAGGAAATCTTTTGAACCAAAGAACGATTCGAAGCAAGAAAGCCATGATGAGCTCCCAGAGCAACCGCAGAGAGTACGACCCCTCCGTCATCAGCCAAGACACCCTCGTCGGCTCCGACACGGCCTCCGTATGTCCACTCGTCCGCAATGCCGACGAGACGGAAGCCGCCTCCGCGCCCCTGCGCGGAACTCAGCCGCAGCCGTTCGCCAGCGACAACTACCACATTGTCTCGACGCGCGTGGTCAAAGAGATCCCCAAATCCGCCACAAAGCCCCCGGCGGACCCGAACTCGGCATTCGGTAAGCTGAAGAACATGCTTAAACCGCCCGTGGTGAAGGCTGTCGAGGCTCTGCCCAGCTCAGAGGGCAAGACGTATCACGTTGACGAACAGGGGCGCATCATCGAGACGACGGTGCGAAGAGCGGGCAAGACTACCTATCTGTTCTCGGATTGGGAGACAACAGTGCTGACATCTTCACAACTGTAGCTGTGCAAAAGGGCATCTTATCGGCGGGGGCCGGTTCGGGCGGGTCCTAAATATCACGTCTTCATGTGTTTTGTGTGCGGAGCGATTGATACCATGTTTAGAAACGAACAGATAAGTCAGTGTATTCTCATTGTTTGGAAACTTAGTATATGTCCAAATACACGCTACCACCTCTTTTTCTATTCTGCAACCATACATCAAGCGAGCCAGAACCAAAATTTCTGCAGCATGTTCTTTGGGATCGGCTCCTCGTCCAGCTCCGCCATGTCCTCCATCTCCTTGACGCCCGTAATGACGTCCACATCCTCGGGCCTCTTGGCGAGCGGGGTGCGAAACCAGATCTTGTGGCCGACGTAGAGCACGACGAAAATGGGAAGCGTGATGTAGGCGGCCAAGAATTCGGAGACGCTCCAGTTGCCCGGGAAGAAGACTTGGAAGCCGTTCGTGATGGTGAGAAGGACGAGAACGCCGAGGATGAACCAGGTGAAGTAGGGCTGCAGAGGCGTGCGGAAAGGCAGACGGTCCATCATGTTGTGGAAGATCATCGCCTTGCGGAAGCGGAGGTATGTAATCATGACGACGATCCAGGCGATGAAACCACTGATGGTGCTGATGTTCATGAACCACGTGAAGACGGCCGAGGTACCGCTGCTGACCGTGAGGAATGAGAGCAGGCCGATAGACCAGGTGCCGAGGACGGCCGTGTAGGGGACACCGCGCTTGGTCGTTCTGGTGAAGAAGCGAGGGGCCTGCTTGTTGAGCGCAAGACTGTACAGGATACGGCTGCCAGAGTACAGGAAGGCGTTTCCGGCGGACCAGGCCGAGGTGAGAATGGCCGCGTTGATGACGTGGTTGAGGCCACCGATGCCAGCGCGCTGGATGCCGATGACCCATGGGGAGGCAGCAGCATCGGAGGTTGCGCTGAGGAGTCGGTCGTCGTTGGAGGGAGTGATGGCGCCGATCATGAGAGAACCGAGGCCGTAGAAGATGGCCAGACGCCAGACGAAGCGGCGGGCGGCCTTGGGGATGTTGCGACGTGGGGCGATGGTCTCGCCAGCGGCGAGCGCAATCAACTCGGGGGAGGTAATGAAGGCGAAACCCGCGCGGACGAAGGCAGTCCAGTAGGCTAGGAAGCGACCCGTGTTCCCGCCTACGAGGTACGGGGTGATGGCGCCCGGGTCGTACCAGTAGAGAAAGCCGATGCGGCCTTCGTCGGGGGCGCCGCCGAGGATGATGACCAGGCTCACGAGGATGAGACCCAGGATGGTGATGAGCTTGATGCTTGCGAACCAGAACTCGGCTTCGCCAAAGATTTCGACGGCGAAGATGTTGAGGGCGAGAGTGACGACCAGGATGATGGCGATCCATACGGCCGTGGGGACGGGGGTTTGCCAGTAATCGAGGAGGATTGCGCCGGCCGAGGCCTCGGCGCCGACGAGCATGGCGTAGGCGTACCAGTAGTTCCACCCGGCGGCAAAGGCCAGACTGGGCTCGACGAAGCGTTCGACGAAGTAGGGGATCGAAATGCCCTTGAGGGGGAGGTAGGTGGCCATCTCACCAAGGTTGTTCATGATATTCCACACGAGCAACATCATTGAGAGGTATCCCATGAAGAGTGGCGCGGGGCCGACGACGGAGAGAATGCTGCCAGAGCCAACGAAAAGACCGGTTCCGATGCTGGAAGAGATCAGCAAGAGCTTTGTGGGATGAAGCAATTCGAACGAATTGAAGAGAAGAGACTTACGCGCCACCCAGAGCCAGGAACTGAATGTGCCGGCTCTTGAGACCGCGCTGGAGCTGGTCGTGCTCTTCGAGCAAGTTCGCCCCGCCGCCGAGGGCCGCAAAGTTGACGTCGCGCGGATACGACTCGCCTTGGTGCTTGGACTCGACGTCGGTCAACGGACCGCCGCCACTGTATGGCCCTCTGTAGTCTTTCTCCATTGTAGCGTAGCTGGGCGCCGCTCAGCCTGAGAAAGAATGGGTGTAGAAGGGGACAGACCCGGCGTGGGCAGCGCGGATGGGATTATTTGAGAAATTTCGGTCGCAAAGGTATCGTTGGGCGTCCTCGGCGCAACCACGGAACGATCCTAGAACGCGGAGACCAACGCGAACATAAGACAGCGCGCTACTACTCTAGTATAAAACCACGAGGAGAAATGTTGCAGAATAATGGAGTCCAGGCCGGGAGAGACATTGCGAGGATCTTCAATCTGCAGTGAGTGGGCTGCTTTGTTCGTCGCGAGACGGGAACTTTGTAATGGTACCGACTGACGGTCTGACCAGAGCAACGGAACCCGCACCCGTGTGATTGCGGGGTCAATTCTCGCTCAGCAGTGGTAATTACGGCATGTACACGTAGAAGAGACCTCAGAGTGTCCTCGACTCCTCAGAAGATTGTTGCTGGGTGACGTACCAATTGCGCCAAAGCGAAATCCCAATAGCGCTGATAGGAATCGAACCCATCTTCACCTAGGTACGACCGGCACCAGACGTAAGGTAGGGATGCAACATTGGACCCTTGAATCTTATCTCCAATCCAAGAAGGCTCTGCGAGCAGCAAGTGACTGCTCGGCACTGACTGGTGCGTCGGCGCGGGACAGCTTCGGGACGGGGAAGAGCTAAACCAAAGGCGGGTTCCACGAACAGCCATCAGATAATCAGCTGTTTCTGTGCCGTAACGTTTTCCGTGAACCCATGGGGTAACATAGTCGAGCGGAAGGCTTATCTGCTTGGCGGACCAGTCTGGGACTATGGGTGGAGGGCAAGCTCCACGACACCCACTTCGGCCTCGATTTCGGAAAAATTGCGCGATAAGGGCGAGTTCGAACTTTGACGGTTCGACGTTGTCCTTGATTGTTGACCGTCATTGACCGAGGGTTTTTTTTTTTTTTTGGGTTTCATCGTTTAAGAAATGGGTGGATTCGATAAGATACTTGTGGTGTTACCTGCATTTGCATTTGAGGTCACCAAAATCCAGACCGAGCAGTGAAAGTAGCAAACCCTCTCTAAGGTACCTTATCTCAATAGTCACCCCCAACATCAAGTTTCCCCCTACTCTGCACCGGGTGTGGAACCTGAGCAGTGGCCGCTTTAACCGGAGCTGAGGCGGGGTGAGGGCGGGGTACGTACTGCTCGGTCGTGTCTCGGCTTCCTGGCCATTTCGGCTATTCCGGCTACATGCTGAATATCTGTGAGGGTGTCCCTAGTGTGTGTGTAATGCGATACATTGCTAACTATGGGAAGCCCGATGAGCGGATGTATCTATACATCAGCTGCTTATATAATAGGGGTGCCCATACCAATACATATAGGCAGGCGTAACAGTCTGCCCCCCTCTAAAATAGCAGTGCCCTCACTACTAATAGATATATCTGAAGTCCATCCCAATATCTATTATCTATTCTATATCCTCTGTGAAGGGCGGGCCCCGCAGGGGCGTAGTGCTGCAGCCAATAGCATCTCAGCCTTCAGTGCATGCGCGCGCGCGCAGCGGCACTACCAATTGGGCCAAATGCACAAAAAAGGTACGTAACAACAAATCATGCACTTGTTGTTTGGCTGCACTTAAGTACGGGATGTGTCCGCCAATCCACTGATGCGACCGTGGCGTAGCCCGTAGCAATGGGGCATAGCCCGTAACATCCTCACGCTATTCCTATCTCTATATTCTCACATTAGCTTACTCTTATAGTTATAGCAGCATTGCTTAACGTTACGCTACTAATTAGTTACTAGTTATAAAGCATTATAAAGATCTTATAACTTATTACTTAAAATCTATTTATTAAAATTTACTAATAAGCTAGTATAGCGAATAAGGTATTATTTGCCTATCATAGTTATCCTCTCGGCTATAATCTTCTTAGGTATAATGCTTTAATCCTTAGAGCTAATAAGTGGGATTAGTAGAAGTTAGTCACTATATAGGTTAATACGGTCGGCAGGTTCTAGATAATCTATGTAGATAATATTATAAACCTTCCATAATATTAGGAAATCTAGTTTATAGGCTAAATATCTAATGCAGTTAATAATATAGAATAAGCCTGCATACTATTATCTATATTTTAGGCCTAGAATAGCAGCTTTAGGGTTATTATAACCCTTATAAAGTTAGAGGTAAACTTTATTATTAATATCAAAGAACCTCATTAGATATTATTAGTTATAGTAATATCTTATTATAATAGATATAATAATAATAGCATTATAAACTACTAACCTCGCAATTAGGGATTTATTAGCACTAAGTTATAGTTCCTAGTAATTAGTAGTATATTATTAGATATAAACCTCTGTATAGTTTCTATTAGTAAGGTTCTAGTAGATATAGCTTTTATATAGTTAATCTTAAATTATAATCTAAGTAGAGCTATTAGCTAATACTTAGAACTAGGTATTATATAGATATAATAGTATAGTGCGGATTTAGTAGTTTAAATAGTTCTCTCAGTTTAACTATTAGTTAATAGATAGTAAGCTATTATATATAATAACGTTATACTGACTGATTTCCAGATTTAATACTTTATTATAAATAGGAACTTTAGGTCTTAATCTAAGAGAATAATTTTAGAAAATCCCTAGTTAGCTATTATTAGGCTAGTAGCTAAACAAGATCCCTATGTAGCAGCATTATCAGTTACATAACTAGGTGATATTAATATCTCCTTGTTAAGTTTATTAACTATGACTATTATGTAATTAAATCCAGTTACATAACTAGGTGATATTAATATCTCCTTATTAAGTTTATTAACTATGACTATTATGTAATTGAATCTATTAGGTTCTAATAGTAGGAGCGCTAGTATGAAATTAATTAGGATTATATCATATAGGTATAGAGGTAGTAAGATTAGTTATAGGTTACTATAAGCCTTATTTCTTCTAATATGAAAGATCTTATTACTAGGACAGTATATTAAGTACTATTCAAATTCCTTTATATAGTTATAGACATAATATAAGTATAGAAATTCAACTAACTTCATATAGCTAAAGTAGTTACTATTATGTACTGAATCGAAAATATTATTAAGATAGCTCTATAGGATATATAACTTAGCGGGTTAACTATCTACAGGCAACTTCCAAATAATACTATTATAAATACTAAAAGGCAGTTTAGCCGCGTTAGAACCCAAGGTTATGTTCTAATAGATAACTTAAGAGACATAGTTCTAGATTAGGTCTGAATAGTAACTATTTATTAGCTTGCGTTTAAAGTTGGGCGATATACTAATAATAGCGGCTATAGGTTATAATATATCTAGCTTAAGGGGGATTCCTACTACCTCCTATAGTTCTAAAGGTAGTTAATTAAATACTATAACATGAGGTAGTTAAACCTAGTTATTATTTATAACTAGCAAGTTATTAATTAGGTTCTGGATAGATAGTATTTGATCTATCAATAATATAATATTAGTTAGTTAGTTGTTAGGTAACTTATCTAAGGCTCTAGGTTTATTAGAGTTAGTGTGATTCTTAGCTGGCAGCCTGCTGAGCGCATTAGGTATGAGGTAATTCTTATTAGGCTTATAGATAACCTTTAGATTAAATTAAGAAATATACTCTATAGCGTAAATAAGCTTCTTGCTTATAGTTATGTAAGCCATTAAGTTAGTAATATTATTAACCTATTACTATTAGATATTCATGATAGCCTTATGGTTAGTATCGTTGGCACGATAATGAGACAGACCTGGGAGCGCAGTCCCTCAAGATCGTTTCTCATCTGCTGGGCCATGATCCAAAGAAGATCAGTACGTTCCGGGCCAAGCTCTTGGCCATTCTTGCGGGCCAGGTCCCGCTCGTCCAACTCCTTATATGTGGCGATAATGTGAGCATTGACAATGGCGTGAATGTCGACGATAGCCTCAAGCCACCAGCCCCAGTTGAAAGCCCACATGAAACGTGCGCCTCGCAGCGCAGTCACCATATCAGTCGCAAACTTGACCTTGGACGGATCAATCAGCGACTCCATTGACTTGCCGAAGATGAAGTCGCTGTTGATATCCAAGAACCATCTCTGTAGCAGCGGCTGGACATCAAAAGTCTCGCCGTCGACGGTCGGGAAGAGGGCCATGAAAGAATCAGCAAAAGGCTTGATACGGTCAGTGTCATGGTACACATCGCGCTCGAAAAATGGCTGAATCAGTGCGCGACTGAACTGCCAGTCCTCGCCGTCGGTTGTATTGACACCCTTATCGGCGAAGGGCATAGTGAACTTGGAGTGAACTTGGAGTTGCGGCGAATGTGCTCGACGCCGAAGTTCTTAAATTTGGTCGAGTAGACGGCTTTGAGGATGTCCGGCTCGATGGTGTAAATCCAGCGTCCCGTGAAGAACTGGAGGGAGAACGTCTTGGGTCCCTTGTGGCCTTTGTGAAGAGCTTGGAGCCAGTCGAGATAGGTGTCTGTCTTCAGCGCCGTCATCTGGCCATATACGGTATCTAGACCCAGGAAAGGATCCCATTGCCAGAGGCGAGAGGCAGGTAAGCCGCCTTCATTGTCGGGCTTGCTATTGCTGAGAGGTCTGCTGAGGAGGACGGCAATGAGACATGTTGATACGACAAGCAGGGGGACTCTGTAGTCATGCATGCTTTGGAGCCATTGCTGGCCTTGCACCGTGTTGAAATCGGCAGTTACGTTAACGTTCATCTCGGCTGATATGTAGGTAGTGACGTTTTCGCAACCGGGAGCTTGTTCTACGACAGCAAAAGACTGAAAATGCAGGCCGGTCGATGAGTGATATTAAACACTGAAGAAGACGATTTGAAATTATTCTGGCTCCTCGATCAGCTCACTTTTTCCGAGAAGTAAATGCAACAACATGTTTGAATTCAGTTTTCGACTGATGCCGTCTTGAACCTGTCGTCTGATTGGCTTTCGATCGCTCTCCACTGCTGACGGGTTTTGACGTTTAGACGGACAAAATCCCGAAATACGTACATGGCGCATTTTAACCCGAATTCCCCGTATTATTCCCCGGGCATCTGACAGGCGGCAAGCTGCAATTTTCTGACTTCGGCGCTAATGGTCAGAGACAAGGGCTTATTCCGATTGATTGTTCAATTAGAGGACAGTCTTTGGTAGATTGTCCCGAAACAACGGCTGCGCAAGGCAAGGGCTGTACCCTTTCACGGGAACAACATACTGTCGGGGCGAAGGAGCCTTATCTTGCGATGGCTTTGATGAGCTAAGCTAATGTTCCGTGCGACAAAGATTCTGGCCAGGATGCACAATCAGACGGGGAAACAGTTGACGCATGCAATCCATTTCGCCGAGACTCTGCTCGCAACGCCATTGAGCGAATACTTATGTCGACAGAATCGTTGAATAATCCAACTCAAAAAATAAGCCCTTTCCGTCGTTGAGAAACACAAGACCTTCAGATTATAACGCTTTTCGCTCGATACTAAAAACAATCATTCTTGAATTTGACCCAGAGGTCTCAAAATCCAACATAGACATCATTCACCATGCCTTCTGCCACAACCCAGCTGTCTTCCGCATCTCTTGCAAACCAGGCAGAGAAGCTTGAAGAGCTCGCTGTCAAGTTGACATCCGCGGCGAAGACCATGCGCGCGGGTAATGAACCTTCCCAGAAGGAGCATGACACACTTGTTTCTACGATCCGCGGTGTCGGCAATGCGGTACACACACCATTAGAAGACGTATATGACACCAGCATGGCGTGGTGCAAGGCTGCTGCCATCCGCCTCCTGGTGAACTGGAAGGTCTTCGAAACCATACCCGAATCAGGATTTATCCGCTATCAAGATCTCGCCGAGAATGTTGGCGGAGATGCGGTTCTCATCAGTAAGCAGCTGGACTAGTCTGCCCACTGGCAACAGAACATTCGACTCACATCCTAAATTAGGGCGTATATGCTGGGTCTTGGTTGCGACTGGTTTCCTTGAGCAAAGGGGCCACGACCAAATCGGCCACACCTCGCACACTCGCATTTTTGCCAATTCCACCACATCGAACGCAAACGCCTCATTGTGGATGGTGATATGCGACGAATGGATGCACCCTCTCCTCGCGATGCCCGACTACTACGAGAAATACGGTATCAAGGAGCCCACGGGCCGGCTGCACTCTATCAAAGCATTTGGTGAAGGCCAGCCCGAGCTCACGGTCGCCCAGATCATGAGTCTGCATCCTAAGCGGGTCGCCCACGTTCATCTTTCCATGCCTCTCATGGACGGCGCATATCCCCAGACCGTGTTCTACGATTTCTCGTGGATTGCTGATCGGGCCGCCAAAGAACCCCAGAGCCGGAAAGTAATTGTGGATGTCGGCGGTGGCAAGGAGAGGACGGAGGAGGAGTACCGCAACATCGCTGTACGAGCTGGATTGAAGGTTACGGGCGTACACTACTCTGACATTGCGGAGTTTGCCATGATAGAGTGTGAGAAAGCGCAAATGATGTAGATGGAAGAGTTCTAGTCGATGTTTGCTCTGCGCATAATGTCAAAATGTCAAGTTGGAACCTAATTATTGTTCGCATGCCCCATCACGGTGATGGACTCGTGGTTATGAGACTGAAACTCAAACGCCCTGTTTCCTCCGCAAAGTCTTGTCGATTGAGAACATGTTGGTTAGTATGTTTAAGTGTGTTTTGCGGATCAAGTTCCCTTGGAGATGGTAGACGAGTCAGTGAGCAGAACCTGTGTCGGTCTACACAAGTCTTGGTCGCTTGACCATAACCGTCTAGAAACGATGACCTTCCCATTCACAAATGCACACAATTAGCCACCAGAACAAGAGCACATGAGCTCAAACACAGAATCCAAACTTGACAAACGAAGTTTTGAATAATAATGGCTAAATTCTAATCGTTGAAACCGTTTGACTGTTGTCAATTATGACCTCTGCATGCAAGCCCAACTCTAAAACATGAAATCTCCAGACTTCATATCGTCATTGAAGACCCAATCCTCCATCCCTTGCCACAACTCCATAGGCTCTGGCGGCTGTTCCAGTATGTCACCAAGAGTCTCCGCGCCAGCGGCATCCATCCCTACTTCTTCAGCCATACGTTCCAGAATTGGCAGACACTTCTCCTCCACACCCTTCACAGCCTTGATCAACTCACCAGTAACCTCATCCTTCCTCATCAATCCCATCATGCTCGTTATCTGCGCGGCTACCAGATTCATAAGCAAGTATCCCTTCACATTTGTCTCTCCAGCCTGGATGACCCGCAAACACCACATGCGCGCCTCTTCCATCACAGACATAAGGTCCGGCCGCAGAGGCGTGGGACCAAGAAGGCTGTTCTCGTCCTCTTCCTGAAGCTGGGAGCGCAACTCGAGGGCGATTAAGAGCGCGGCGTGGAAAGTGGCAGTCTGATAAAATCCGGAGCTGCAGGACGCCAAGCGAGGCAGGTCTGACTCGGTCTCGCCAACGCCCGGGTTCAATTGGAGACCATTGGGAGCGAGAGCCGGAGGTGGGCACGCAGCACGCCAGATACGGAGTGAAGACTCGACCACGGCCTTTTGTGAGTATGTGTATGCCGTACCGTGTGCGGGACCGAAGTATGGCGCGTGCAGGGATATGAGGTAACGCTGTATGTGGAAGTCGACAAGCTGGATCTCGGACTTGGCATTTTGAGCTTGTGAAGAGGAGCTGCTGAAGGCTGGGCGCAAGATTCGACTCAATCCCTTGAACGCTTCTCGCAGTTCAGTGTCGATACGTAGGGTATCCTCATACGTTCCTGGTGACACACAGAGACCGTTGAGAAAGTTCACTACTGCGAGACGTTGTGGGAAGGTCTGGCGCAGGGCGATCGCAATCGAAACCTACGTGAATACACTTGGCGGCCTAGGGGTTGGCCCATCGGCTTCTAGCTGCTCTTCGTCAAAGTTACCAGGGGGCGCGGTGTCAAAGTCGGACATGGATATGAGCGGCGCTCCGCCGGAGCTTAGACTAGCTTGGAGGTCCACCTCCAGCACAGTATTCCAGAGACGTCGCCACATCTCGGCCTCATAAGCGGAACGGCTAGGTAGGTGGTTGGGGTCGCGATGCAATCCCATGTGTATCGCCTTGCGCAGTATGGTGCCAGAGAGAACCCATGTAGAGTCACCCGCAACACCAACACGTTCCTGGGCGAAAAGGAGGAGGAGGTTGGTTTATAAGAATTGGATGTTCAAGCGAACCTTGAAATTGGGCTCGGCCAACCAGACTTGGGCCTCATATACCCACAGAATCGCCGACGTTCGAAGTGAAAATTCGTCATCGTATGTGACGGCGCTAATGGCAAGGACCAGTTTCAACTGTACGAGAAAGCTGGGGTCGGGGGCTGTGTCATTGACCCAGAGCGCTTTATATTGCCGCCTGAAGGTGGGCAGATGAAGAATGCGGTATATGGACTCAGTTGTGCGGAGATAATTGTCGAGCAGAGTGTTGGTAACATCTTTGCTGGGGAGTTTCGAGTTGGGCGGCGGCGGCCACGCTGGTGTCCGTTGGGCTTTGATATACCGAGCCAAGGACTTGCATCTTCCTATACCAGTCCAATTCGTATCGGGCGTGCCTTCATACTGTCCGAGAGTGTTGAAGATGTCACGAATCTGCGTCAACGGTCAGTATATGCCATAAGTGACTGACGCACAGCCGCGTGAACTTTGATGAGGTCTTACCAAATGTGCAGTGCTAACTGCCCAGTGACTTTGTCCAAGCAAACGCGTCTTGAAACTAAGGCCATTCGCTATCAGGGGTTGATCTTGGCCTAGGAAGGTGTCTCTAGTCGAATGAATGTGAAATGTGCCTCTAAGCTGTGAGCTGATGATCTCCACATCCGCATCTATCGCGGACGCGCGGACTATAGCAGGTGCCGGAGACGATGATACAGCTGGGGACGATGAAGGGACTGGAGAACGACGAGGAATGGACTGAGATTGGTTTGATAGTCGACTCTCAAGCTGTTGCATTCTGAGTTGCAGCCTGAGCGCTTCCGTGCTATGAGAGGATTGGCTACTGGCACTGGCTGGTTTCGGTGGCTGTGTCCAGCTATTGGCGGCTAATGAGCCTGATATTGACGGAAAGCCGGTCGAATTCTGCCTGAATATACCGCTGCTTGACGGTGTTAAATATTGAGATTGCGGCTGCGCCGCTTGATCTGATGCATGCTGCGTCTGGTCGCTCGAAGACACTGAGGGTGGTACCTGAGACTGGTTGGGGGCGTCAATCTCGTACGCACATCCGCTGGCCCCAGTCTTGGATCGCAGACAATTGGAACACGGCCTAGCACGATTGCATCGGATCTTGCGCTTATGGCAGAGGGTACATGATGTAGCCGGCCGACGGCTTCGGCGTCGTGCCTGACCGTCAGGCGTGGGACCTTGCATGGCTGAGTAGTCTCGTTGCACTGCAGCGGGATTTGTTAGTCAATAACAAGACTGGGGGGGAAAATAACGATCCTTGGCGTGAAGTCTGACAAATGCAGTTGCCTCAAAGTCGACTTACGTTACCTATGCTGTGTTCAAATTACTTAGGTGGTCGCGAGCTCGTAAATGTGTCCTTCAACTGTTGATAATAGAAACCACAATTATCTGAAGATGAATTTGGTACTAAAAACATTCGAAGCAGTCGTTCGAGTTTGTCAGTGATACCCTTATGAGACGAAAACTTCTCGAATGGACGGATCTGACAGACGCGAAGGGGAAAGTGGACCTAAAAAGCCGACCGATGTCGACGTTGTGAGGCAACCTTAAAGGAGAATTGCGAAAACAAGGACAAGATTGCCATCTGAGGCGCGCGGTGGACACGGGAATATGTTGGAGTGACCCCATTTCTGAAGGAACTTCACCAATCAGGCAAATTACCGTCAACCACTGATCTTCGCGGCAGGGGGACATCTTCGGCTTAGCCGACTTTTCAGCGAATTTCCCGACTCCGATCCCGAGTCCGGACGCCGAGTCCGAGTCTGTCCACGGGGTGTTTACAAGACGGGGCCGCCGTCAGCAGTTTTATATATCAGGTCTTCCTTCGTGCCCTTGAGCCTGAATGAAAAGCCATTGCATCGATATCACGAATCAAGTAACAAACGATAAACTCCGACATCAATAACAACAAAAACACCACGGCAACGGCCACAAAGTTACGAAGCAGAAATCGGCTCTCTTCCATCTTACGCCTTGCCAAATCTGATAATGTCGCCCGAGAAAACTTCAAGTGCGGGCTCGCCCAGCGAGCTCGACGGTCACACAGCTCCACGACCACACTCTTCTACCCGCGAGCACGGCAATGCTCAGTCAACCAACTCTCTCAATCACGACAACGAGAAAGCCACAAATAACCCAAACGCAGCTCCCGATGGTGGTTTCCGCGCTTGGATGGTTGCTGCTGGCTCTGCGACAATCTTTTTCTGCACTCTTGGTCTTTCCAACTCATTCGGTATCTTCCAAGAATACTACATGACGCATCAGTTGCAGGGCCAGTCCGCTTCCAACATCTCTTGGATCGGTTCCACGCAGTCTTTCCTCCAGTTCTTCACCGGCATGCTCGCTGGGCCCTTGTTCGATCGTCATGGCGCTTTGGTAAGGATACTTCGCTCCTCGTATGCTGCGGAAACTTCAATCTGAATTGATACTAACACCATCTGCCAGATCATGTACCCCGCCGCCGTCCTCTATGTCTTCGCTCTCATGATGCTTTCCCTCTGTTCCAAGTACTGGCACTTCATGCTGGTCCAAGGCATTCTCATGGGACTCGTCCAAGGCTTCCTCCAAATCCCCGCCTTCGCCGCTGTCGCACAGTATTTCGATAAGAAGCGGGCCACTGCGCTTGGTCTTGCGGTTGCTGGCTCGTCTGTCGGCGGCGTCGTCATGCCCATCATCCTGTCAAAGTTGTTCAACAATTCGCCCATCAGCTTCGGCTGGTCTGTGCGCATAGTCGGCTTCATTGTCCTCTTCTTCATGACCTTCGCCGTCATCTCCGTCAAGCCTCGCGTGCCGCCCCGAAAGACCAAGCTCTTCCTACTCGACCCCTGGAAGCAGACCCGTTTCCTCATGTTCACCGTCACGCTTTTCATCATCTTCGTGGGCATGTTCACACCCAACTTCTATCTCCCTACCTACGCCGTCTCCAAGGGTATGGGCGCCGCACTTGCCGGTTATCTCATCGCCATCATCAATGCTACCTCGACTTTCGGCCGTATTGTTCCGGGTATCTTGGCAGACAAATATGGCAACCTGAACACCTTCTCCATTGGCTCTATCGCCACCGGTGTCATTGTTTTCTGCATGACATCTGCCACTGATAATGCCGGCATCATCGTGTAAGCCGTTTTCTTCGGCCTGGGCTCGGGAACTATCATGTCTGGCGCCGCTGCATCGCTGTCCCGGTGTGCTTCCGATCCTAGTGAGGTGGGAACGTACATGGGTATGGGTATGGCCGTGGCGGGTGTCGGTGCCTTGATCGGACCTCCTATCAACGGTGCAATCATCGGGGCTACGGGCAACTTCTTTGCGGTCTCTATGTTCAGTGGTGCGATCACCGTTGCTGGCGGTCTTTTCGCTTTCACCATCAAGACTACGGACAAGGCTGGTCTCTGGGGCAAGGCCTAATTTAACCATCTCGGAGGTGCAAGCATCGGTACAGAGTCAGCGGGAGATATGAAGCATCAACATTGGCGGGAAAGCAAAGGCAAAAAGGAAATAATACCGTAAAACGACGGAGACTAAAATGTTGAAACTTTGCAAACGGCCTCTTGCGTGGCGCATCTATTGTATTAAAGAACACGGAGCAGCATTTACTCCAGCAGCAACCCCATTTCACATATCAAAATTCCCATTTCCACCGTCTTTGTCGATTCAAATCATGCAAAAACGGCGATGTTAGTTTTATTGTTCATTCAACGATCAACTAATTTGGAACTTGGCGGGACAACATCAGAAGACAAGATTTCTGTCCATTTATACACATGTGCGGGACAAAACTTAAACTCCTGTGAATGAATCTCAAAGGCCTAACCGATCTTTGAGTTAAATGTAACGATGTTTGCATCACTGTTCAGTTTTATAACCGGGTCCATATTGCCACATCTCAAGATCCTTGAACTTTGAGAAGTGAGGCTAAAATCACCTGCCCACATCGCTGTTGAGCCCAAAGCTTATCACAAGTTTTAAGTTTTTGCTAAATATTATTGTCACTTATGTATTGCGCTGGTAAGCGCACAGAAAATGTGGGGTTGTTGCCTTGACGTTTGGTAGTCATTTTCGTAGCGTAACGTCCCACACCCACTTTTGGCCGCCCCCCACATTTGGCCACCCTAAAAATGCCTCACCGCCATGATGACCACTAACTTCAATCTTCTATAACTTCACTAATTTTACTTTAATTGCTATTAACTTTTATCTATATCTTCTTTTAATTAAGATACCTCAATATACTAAAGATAATATTAACTAGGCTCTTAAAGCTATTGTAGATAGTACTAGCATAAAGAAAGCTGCACTTAAATAGGGTATACCACAATTAATGCTGAAAAATTGTATGAAGGGTTATCAGGCAAGAGATATAGCCTTTTCAGATCTATAAAGACTTTCTATAAGCTAAGAAAGTTATCTAGCTAAATAGGTTTAAATCTAGGCTGCCCTAGGCCTACCTCTAACCTATTAATAACTTAAGGACTTTGCTAAACATATCCTATAGGTCTATAGAGACTCTTAGCCTCTTGGGAAGAACTAGGTGCAGTCTTTTATTAAGAGAAACCTATCTATAAGGGTCCAGAGAAGTAGATTAATCAACTTTCAGCGTATTAATAGAGCCTCAACTAATATAATTAGGTAATAGTTTAAATACCTCGCTATACCTAAGATTATAGCTATTAAGGCCTCTAATTAATATAATATAGATGAGACTAATATTCTAGAAGGTAGAGGATTAAATAGACTTATTCTTAGATTATTAGAAACTTATTCTATCTATAAGAAATAGCCTGGATTACATGCTTAGATATCTCTAATTAAGTATATCTCTATAACTAGTAAGGTACTGCCTCCACTTATTATATATAAAGATAAAAGTATCTAGTAGTAGTAGTTCCCTCTAGATCTAATGCTATATAAATCCTAGAAGTTTATAGTAATAGAAAATAGGTAGACTTCTAACTCTATAGCTATTAAGTAGTTAATAGAGGTCTTTATCCCTTTAACTTAGCTAGAAGACCCCTTAGAGGTTAGATTATTAATTTTAGATAGTTATAGAAGCTATAAGACTACTGCTTTTATATATATATACTTTAGAAATAAGATATACTTGCTGTTCTTACTAGTATATATATTATACGTTCTTTAGCTACTTAATTAGTTGGTTTTTAGGCCTCTTAAGGCAGTATATAAGAAGGAGCTTGGATTACTAGCTGAATGGGATGCTAGTATAGTTATAGGCAAGAGAAATTTCATTATTTATATATATTATCTATTTAATACTGAAGATACTAGCTAAATCTAAGTAAGTAGGTAATAGATATAAACCTACTTAGTAATAAGGTAGTGTGAATAGGCAGCATTTAGACACTAGGGCAAGCTATATAAATAAACACAAGAGAGGCTACTAGCAGCAGTTTCACTATATTTAGGCATTTATATACTATAACTACGCAGACTAAAACGCGCTGCAGCTAGACTCTTATGTGGTTTGCATGTGAAGGTGCACTTTCCGCGGGACTATAACCTATTGAGATGCAGGTATAAATATACTATTATATTTTAAAGCTTACTTTAAGGCTTATAGTAAAAGTCATTCTATTAATAACGTTATTATATTAGGCGGATATTATAGTAGTTATTACGCAGTCTATAGTCTAGTAGCTTATATTTAAAGTAAGTCTTCTAATAGAAACTACTATATATAAAGCCTAGGAAGCTTATATTTAGACTCCTTAATTCTAACCTTTATTAGGGATAACGAGAGGAAGTATCCCACTTAGACCAGCTATAGGGGTGCGGACGAGCGCATAGAAGCTAACAAATATCCAGCCGTCACCATATTTACTAGCAATATAGGTGCCACAATATATAGGCCCCTAAGTTTCCTTCCTAAAATTCTTGTTTCCCAGTTAATATCAAAGTTTAATACCTCTAGACTCTCCTCTTATAGACGCCTTTCGCCCCCACTTAGGAGCCCTACAGCTCTCTAGTTAGTTAAACAATAACCTACTAATATATACAGCTCAATAGTAGCAGATCGCCTAGCCAGTAATATAAGCTAGGTATAGGCTAGCACGTCCTTTCTATACTAATAGTCTCTCAGTCCAGCAGCTAGGAATCTCACTCGCCATATCTTCATACACTTAACCAACAAGAGGATAATTCATTAAGTAATATTACCGCTTTTTTTTCAATTTAGCTTTAGTGCGTATTAAATAAAATACAATATAAAAGAGGTTCTCTCTAGGGTATAGCATTTATTTTAAGTTATCTCAAATAACTAAGTTATCTAGCTTTTAATAGTGAGATTAAACACATAATACAGACTCGCCTAGTAGAGTTTACTGCTTTCTAGATCAGCTAATTCTCGCTATTAACTACTTGCCTTTTTTAAAACTCGCTATTATAAAAAGAATAAGAGTTAAGGATCACATTTATACCGCTTTAAGCAATATAGACGCCTACCCCTACAGTAGGCGCTATTACTTATAGTTTCCTACAAAACTAACTTCTAACTAGAAAAACGGGAGTCCAAACTAATAAAGTAGCTAAGGACGTCTATTAGTATAAGGGATACCCTCAGATTAGGTCAATTAGAGGATTCTCATAGTTTTGCTCTATAGCAGTATATACTAGCAAGAAGTAGTAATATTCGCAATAAAATAGGCTTAAAACGAACAATTACCTAGTAGTATATATAAACTGCTTTATGCTATTAGTTCCTCACTTTGCTAATTTACTCTAAATATACTATAGTCTATAATAAGTATTATTTCTAAATATTCTAGACACCTCACTTATTCCCCTTTCGTAATTAATTCCACAGAGAGTTTACCCCTCCTACCGCGCAGCTAGTAGTACAAGAAGTGATCCCTATACTCTCGCAGTTATTATTAAAGTTACTAGCAGAAGTAGGCATATTAAGGCTTAAACCCCCCCTCCCTTTTTCCATAATAGGAACTAGTAAAGGGAGATATATTAAGTCTTAATGCCCCCTACTAGTAGGTATATAGCGCAGCTATTTGCTTGCCGCTCGCAATAATCTTAATTACTTAATTAATTATATCTCAAAGTTAGCTAGCTAGCATAGAGCTAACCCATTACTATTCTATTTCTCCTCAATTAATTGAGGATCCTTAATTAATTGAGGAGTACTTCTCTCCCCACTAGTTTCCTAGTTATTCTAATTTAGCCTAGCTTTAATAAATAGTTTCTATAGCCTCCTTAATTACTAGTCGTTATTACTCGCTTCTATTAGATCTAGTTTATTATATATCGCGTTATACTATAAGGTAGGTCGTGCTTATGCTATATAGCGCGCTACGAGAAGTATTATCTATAAAAGCTACTACAACCTCTAAAACCTCCTCAACTCCTATTACTAAATTAAATATAAATTTCTAGGGCTACAAAAGATTAGCCTTATACCCCTATAGTTTCTTCTACTACACTAATACTCCCCTGCGCTACCTATCCTAAATATGCTAGGTAATAGGGCGCTACTTTAGCTATTATTACTATATATTTCATTAGAAGCTACTTACTTACCTGCCATAAATATTATTACTTTATAGACTTAAGCATAGGCTAACGCGTTATAGATAGTTATTACTAACGCATGTTGTTAATTAATAAGGGTCTAATTAGTTAAGCGTGCTATATAGGTCCCCTATTCTAACTAAAGCTATACGCTCTGCTGGTCTATAGGATAATATACTCTATACCTAATCCCCCGGACCGCCCTTACCTACCTACAAACTAGCTAGGTCTAGAACGCCTTAGCAGATAGACTAGCTGCAAGCTATCTCACCTATCCCCATAGGGAAATAATAAGCGCTACTAACTAGAGGCACTAGAGTAGCTATAAGCTAACTCTAGACATTACAATTAGATTTATTAAGAAAATCCTATTAAGTATTTTATCTAACGCCCAGGCACTAGTCTTCTAACATATAAATCATATTAATAAATCATAGTAGCATTTAGGCTTATTTATATTTAAGCTAAGGCGCACTCTCCTATTTGAGGTAGCTAATCAAAGCTATCTATATTTCCCTACACCTCTTAATAACTTATTCCTAAGTTATAGATGATTTCCTATAGAATCCCAGCGAGATAGACTTAAGCTCTTTAAAAATTTACTAATATTAAGAGGTAGTTCTACTTTTATAAATAGCAGATAGTAAGTTCCAATATAACAATTTTATTAGCTTAAAACTTACTTACCTAACCCCCTCAGAATAGGGCGTTATATCTGAATTTCACATTCCTCTATATACTAATAATTATATAAAATATAATAGGCAAGGTGGAGTTAACCCCTAAAAGATTCTTTAGAGCCATTTATACTATAGCATAGCGGTATGAAATATAGAAGTATGGAGGCCACTAAAATATATCCCAGGTAATAACTATAGATCTAACTAGTCAACCAAGGGGACTAGAGTAACCTTAAATTTATTGACCACCCAGCTATTAACTAAAGGGGAAATAAGGCATAATCATCTTTCCAGATAGACATATTCATAATAGCATATAAATCGCCTTAGCTAAATACAATTTCAGTTATAACGCTATATCCTAATATAGATAGTTGCCCAACATACCTCTAAAATATAAGTAGTACTATATCAGGATTATAGCTACTGCTGCGCTCCTAGTTAAGTTAAATATAAGGAAGCTAGATAAGCCTCAGGTAAATAAGGTGCTAGTATATATAACTATAGAAATAGGGGCAGAGTTTATTTGTGGGCGAATCCTTTATTAGCCGCGCAGGCATTGCGAGGTATAGAAATAGAACGCTACTATGAGGCCTTCTATAGTAAGGAGCTAAGACTATAGGGCGAACTTATAATAATTACTATAATTAGAGTAGTTCCACCTATATTACTTAATATTAATAGTATAGGTAAAGGGTTGCTTTTGCTATAATATAGCTAGGCTAGGAAGCAGTTAATCTCTCGTTAGCTCTATTAGAAAGCTGCGTAAGTCTTTACCCTCAGTGGTTTTAGGGTGTTATTACTAAGCTCATATAAACTAAACATATTAAAGTTATTCTTATTAGGAAGCAAATATCATACTAGAGTTTAGAGACCTACAAGTCTAGTAATCTACTCCTCAACAGGGTGCAATCTTGCAGCCCCCGCATCTATAGGCTGATCTTCTATATTACTTATATTAATACTCCTCATAAACTCCCTCACCGCGTTATCTACCTAAAAGATATATCTCAACCCAAATACATCAGCCCCTATAACCTTTAGGCTGGAGAGACTCCACGCTCAACTCAGCGCTATATATACCTATCCGTACTTAAATATACGTGAAATCAATAATAATGCGGTTAAGGCTAAGACTCTGGCTTTTATAAATAGTTATAGCCCAGCCTTACGTCAGGGGGATCTATATTTATAATAGGTAGCTATAAGGCGATATAGTTGCTATACCTAATAATAGCGCAATTGTGTCTAATAACCTTATTCTCGCTATTTGCAAACCTAACTTCAGGAACTAGAGTATATTAGTAAAGGTATTAAGCTAACAACTTGCGGCTAGGAGATATATTACTTATATATATCCTTCGCGCACTATGCGCGTTTGAGATAATCCACAATGCAGTTATATCTCTCTATTGCAGTGTGATAGCTGTTATAGTTGTCCTCATAGTTCTTTAGAGATAGTTACTATAGCTCTTGGATTATATCGCTAGGTATAAACCTAATAATAACGCCCTGCCGCCTATTATAAAAACCGCAGTCTAGATTAACCTAGGATAGCGTTAGTCTATAGCTGAAGATTTAGAGTTATGCTACAACATATAAATTAGCGAGCAGTATAACAGGCGTATCCACCTTTAGTTATAATTCTTGAGGGTAATAGTGCTCACTAAGGCAGTCGAGGGGCTACTATATCTCTCCTTTAGCGCAAGTATAAGCATCGGCAGCTTTATAGTTGCGAATATCACCGGGGATCTTAACGAACTCTTCGAGGTTGCGCTAGTTAACCTGCTCCCTGGTGGACTTAAGCTTAGTCCCATTCTCAGTTTCAGTACAGTGGCCCAGGAGAAGATTCGCGTCGGCATTAAGATACTAGCTAAGCCGGCATTTCTAGAGGACCTTAATAAACGCCTCATCCAACTAACGATGGATTTTTATCAGCTGCACGCATTTAAAGTTGCATTTTTCCCATTCGAGAGCCTTAAATACCTATTTATCCTATGCCTCAAATGCGTGGCCATAGCCTTCAGGGCAAGTCCACTAGCCATTTAGATTATTCATTCCCTTACCACACTATAGATAGTAATAGAACAGCTTAACAGGCAGCAACTAGCAAAAGTCTCCAACTATAATGATCTAAACGCCTCCAAACAGCCTCAAGTTTCCTCAGATAATACTTATAATATAGCTAAGTCACTCAAAGAACTAGTTATCAACCACGCTAATTTCATTAATAATAAGGACTTAGGTGGCATAGTATCGCTTATAGATCCGTTGACTACATGCTTTTGCGACAACGCTGCCACAACTATCCAGGGGCTTCTTCGCGTCCTCAGGTGTCTATCCAGCGTAGTTATAGGTAGTTCTGCCGCTAATATTAATAGAGGCCTAGCCGGTAGGCGCGAGAAGGTGCACCATCTTATTTATATCTTAGTAGCGAGCAGCAAGAGTTCTATAGAGGGCTCTAACTAGAATAGATTTGCTGCACCCGCTAGACCTATATTCACACAGTCAGCCAACGAGGTATTTAGGCTACTTAATAGAGCATACCCCGTAATGAATAGGTTGTGGCCCTATAGGGCAAGGTTAATAGCATTTTGCTATTCTAGGCAGAGAGGAGGGTCCCCAAGTACTTGCAAGAGCGGCCTTCCTTAGCTATAAGCGCGTGGCGCTTCATATCAGTCCCCTCTATTATCCATCAGGCCATTAATAGCAACAGTATCAAGCGTGGGACTGGGGCGCGAGTGGCTTCATATAATTACAGGATGGTCGCAGTCTAGAGTGCCGCTATAGAGGAGGACTAATAAAGAAGCCACTACTCGCGGAATATCGCTAGTTTCTGCTATCAACCTAAGATAGCCCCATGAAGCTTATAGCTAGGTATCTATAGTCAACTTAACTCAAAGCTTATCCACCTAATATATATCAGCCAAGCACTCTCAAAAGTAGGTAACTCATAGCCTCTTAGAACATCCTTATACCCTTATCTTTGTGGACAAGCGTCAGCAGAATATCTCTGAGCGCGGCTTATATCTACTAGTAACCTATAGTAAGCACCTAAAAACCCCGACGTTTACTATATATATTAAAGCCAGCTTATAAATATCCCGCGCTCTCTCCCTTTCTATATAATATAGTATATATTACTACTTCTCAACTTACTTAGCAGATTTCAGTTAATACCTCACTTTAATTCAGCTACCAGGCGATCTACCTCAGTAAGAATCAGACTCTTAGGGTTAGTTAATAAGGGGCCTTTATCTCAGATTTATAATAATCTATACTATTCCTCTAATTCTACGCCTTTATTTTGGGAGGTTAGCATTATATTCGTCGGGGCGTGGAAGGGGACGCTAGTATATGTAACTAGTGGGGTTTATTATTACTGCTACAACTTAGCGCTAGGGTCTATAGCTATGTTAGGCGCTTTTGCGAGCGCAGATAGCGATTAGCGTTAATTGCAATAGGTCTTTAATACCTAGAGGGCCTTACTTAGATACTATTAGCATACTAATTAGGGGAAGCTATTAATATACATTCTGCTCTATAACTATAACTAAGCTTATTTAGGTGCGGAGAAGACGAGTAGGGAATAGCCTATTAGCTACTAATAGGCAATACCGCGCGCTGCTTCTATTAGGCTACTAAGAACCTTTAGTATACTGCTGCTTATTCCCGCGCGGCGCGGGCTACTTAAGGTAGCGCTATTCTAGCTAGAGTATAGAGCAATATTGCTATAGGCATATATAGTAGTAGGGGTTGTAGAGTGGTGCTTTATAAGAGGCGATCTACTCTTATAGCTAGTAGTCTCTCTAGACCTATAGCTAATAAGTATTAAGAGCAGGCTAGCCTTACTATTAGGTAGTTAACTCGCATAGTATGGAATAGAAATAGCAGCAGCAATAAAATAGCTAGGATGGGCGCTAAGGGCCCTAGTAAGGGAGGTTGGGATTAGGCTGAGGCCTACTACTCTAAGTAGCTATAATACACCGCTTATATATAGTCTAGTGACTTAGGGCTTATGCCCTCATAATAATAGCCTTATTTATTGCCCTATAATAGTAGTTTATTCTGCCTGCTATGTTCCGGCGGGAGCTAGGATCTAGCTAGGAGGAAGGCGGAGTTAAGTAGGGTTAGGCGGGGAGATTATTCTCCAATATTAAGTAGTAGGGCTATAACGTATCCCATAACAGACTCCGCCACACAACTTACAAGTAACTATTCTAGTAACTCTACTTTTAATATAGCTAATATATATAGAGGATGCAGTTAGGCTTAAGGAGGGCGTAATAGTAGTAATTATAGTAGTTACTATGGTTGCTGTAGTTGTAGTAGCAGCTTCTCTAGCGGCAGAGGCTATATAAGTAGCTCCCGTGGGGATTGCAATAGCTTTAGAGGAGACTATAGTGGATATAGCAGCAGCTTTAGTAGAGGAGGCAGTGACTATAGCGGCTTTAGGGGAGACTGCAGTAGATATAGGGGCGGCTTTAGTAGAGGAGGTAGAAGTAATAGCAGTTATAGTAGATAAGGGGGCCCTAGCGGCTACGCTCCTCACTATAATATATTCAAAGGCGAGGCTTATACTTTCTAATAGTAGGTATTACTATACTAAGTAATATCTATCTTAGGAATTAATACCTTTTAGATAAGGCTTAGTTATACCTCAGCTTAATATAAAGGTTACTAATATTAAGAATACTATTATTTAGAGCTACTAATCTAAAGACTAAGCCCTCATTAAGAGATAAGTAGCATGCAGCTAACTAACATAAGTGCTATCTCTCTTATACCCCATTAGATAGCCTATAGCACTAAGGGAAGGCAGACTATTATCTAAGCTAAATATTTCCAAGTTTATACTAACTATCTCTATTTTATACTATAGCTATATATCCATAAGGACCTATTATAGCAGGCTTAGCACCGCATTTTTTCTGCTATCTCCTTATTAATTCCGCTACACTTAGCGATTTTGCTATCTCCGCAGTGCACTAGTCCCTATTAGCGTTTCTACTACCCTATATTAATTCTACTATCTCTATAATCCTATTTACTTTACTAGCTATAGTGCTATAACTATTAAGGTTCCCTATAATTTATTAAACCTACTAACTAAATTCTGGTATCTACTAGGTTTTCTACTACCTTAGTCCTAACTTGCGATTCTATAATACTTTTCCCAGATTTTCTACTATACCTAATTTAGATTCTACTACCCCTCTAACTTCCTAAAAGAACTTTCTGCTACTTCCCACGCTCACCCTAGGAAATATGCCTACCCTTCTGCCGCCCTATCTCCTATCCTATCACGGAATTATTCTATATTTTTGAGTTCCTATTTACCCCAAAATTATTCTCCTGGTTCCTGCTATTACTACTTCCTATTGCTGGTTCTAAATGCAAGCTTAATACTACTTTATACTATTAGTATAGAGGATATTTTCTTATATAGCGTTTGTATAAATAAGCTTAATTTTTAAACTCCCCAGCTAGCCCCTATAATAATTATAGTAATAGAATGTATTAGATATAATTATTGCCTTTATAGCTCTATTAAGGTAGAGAGATAAAAGGAATATATTTATTAATATACTTAAATTAGTTATAGTAAATAGATATAAAATAGGTATCTGCTCTAAGTAGGATAGGATATAGCTATTTCACTTAAGTATAATAATTATTATTTACTAAATAATATAAGCTAGGTATTCGCCTTTAGATTAATAGAAAATATAAAAAGCATTATTAAGGAGCGTAGTATTGCCTTATAGTTTATTGCAATTAGGTTAGAGTAAGAAAAATACTAGGCTATATTATAGTAAAATAGTAAATATAACTAATAATAAGTTGTATAAGTATATAGAGATAGTTATTAAAGCAACCTCAATAGCTACTAGGTAGTTAGTTCTAACTAAGGTTAATCGCTAAAGTCTAGGATAAGGCTGGACTAAGGAGTGGGGGGATATTCTAGCTAAAGCAAAACAACTTCGCAGGATATATAGTAAGTAATAGATAGAAAATAGGTAGGATATTTATTACTAGTATGCCTAGCTCTTCCTCACTACGCTTTTAGACCCCAGCAGGTTTTCTACTATAACTAATCAGAATAATATAAGGGACCACACCTAATGGGGACTAGGTTATCACAAGCTTCTAATAACAGCTTGGGAACAGGAGATTATATACTAATAATTACAGATTAAGGGAAATCTATATTTATTACTATAATATACTATAAACTAAATAACTTTGGAGTGATTCTATATATAGTTTCTAGGGATTTCATAGGTTTGCTAGTAGGGTTAGATATCTCATCCTATTACTGTAAGGGGTTCGCTTGGAGTGAACTATTAGTATAGACGCGGATTTCTAGATAAGTAACTAAGTATCGCAGCTCTAATCGCGCGCGGGTAGCAGTAATAATAATCTTTTAATATAGCTAAGTAAGGTAGAACTAATAACTTATAATTATTACGTGTTATAGGCTGCACTAAGTATTAAGTTAAGTAGGAAGTAAGGGCAAATTAAAAACTAAGTTACTTACTTAATAGTAGGAGCCACTCAGTTTAGAATTCAAATTACTTACTTAATACTCTATAGATCAGATTGCTTACCTCATAAATTATATTATATTATAACCTATTATATAAGGATAGCAGCTAACTAACCCACCTAGGCGTCAGACAGCTAGGACAGGATATTTGTATTGCAGGATTACGGGAATACTAGGGATGCCCACAGAACGGAAGAATTATAGTATAGGTCACGTAATAATAAGATAAGGAGTAATTAGTAGGGTGCAAAAGGAAGCGCTTAGTAATTAGGTAGCCTTACTAACTAATTGCAATTACTAATATATAGAAGTAATTACCTAATAGCAGGACTAGGGACTATTTAGGACTTATATATAGTATAAACTTAGGACTCCTAAGAACAGACTTCTATAGCTCTTTAGCAACTAACTTCGTAATTACTCTAATAGGTACTCTCAGCTTTATCTTATACTATAACCCCCTTATGAGGACTATAACTAATTACTATACTCCTTGAACCCTAAGTTTTATGTAGTAATATAGCTTAATAAGACTATACTATCTACCTAGCGTTATCCCTCAGCTTCTACTAGTAGAACCCTACTATTAGATAGCTAACTATAATAGTATAGTAGAGCTAGTTTAGGGGGATAAATAAGAGTAGCCTCTAGTCTTAGTTAGACTATTAAGCCCTTATCTCCTGCTTCCACTATTATTTATATTAGGCGTATAGGCACTTCTTACTAAGCCTCTTAACGCCTAATAAAGTAGCTAGTTATTCTCAGAGTGCTTGGAGAGTTATTCCCTCCTTAGCTAGCTAGTCTGCCTCCTTATTGCCCTTTATCTCTTAGTGCCTTAGGGTCTAGTATATTTATATCTTATATATCCTAATAGCCTCCCTGGTCTTAATAAATGCTGCCTGTAAGGAGTCTGGGACCCTACCCTATATCCCCTAAATAATAGTAGTATTATTAATATAGATATATATGGGCTGGCCCTGGGGGGGTAGGAGTGCCTATTAGAGCCCTATCCGCGCTCCCTCAGCCTCTCTATTAAATACTTCCGCTAGGCCTAGTTAGCCACAGCCTTAAGTAATGCATCTCTTGCTATAGTAGATAATAAAGCTAAACCCTGTGGCTCTATTAGGCGCCTCAGAGCTATCTGAGTAGATAACTAGGTAGGTATCTAGTATAGTATTGAGCTAGGCTCAGAAGGCTTTAGCTGCCTCCTTTTTAGCCTCTAGGACTATAGGGTCTCGTGATTCTAGTAGGTATTATGGCTATAGAAGCGCTAGTCTTAGGCACTTTAGTATGAGATCTGCCGTCTATTATAGTCTAGTCTATTGCTGTACTTGCTGAGTGAGTCTTATAACTAGGGGATATCGCTAGTTAACTCTCTATAGCCTATAGTAAAGCGCAGTTAGGCCCCCTCTAGAGCTATCTTGCTAGTAAGTAGGCTAGCCTCTCAAAGGAGGCTACTAATTAGGGTCGTCTTCTATACTAGCAGGATAGCCTATACTGCAATTATAATATTTATAGTAATTATTTCTAGTAATCCCTTCTGTATTTTGCCCTTATACTAGGTTTTTTGCGCTATATAAAGCGGCTAGTAGGATGTAAGTAACCACAACCTTGCGTATAGCTGCAGTTGGGGGCCCCCTTTGTATGTAATATAAGTAGCTAAGATGTTGGATGGCTCTTTTCGCTATAGCGAGCCTTTCCTTAATATAGTGCTAGAAGGAGAGCCTCCTATTAAACTAGACCCCTAGCCAACATATAGGCTTAGTTAAAGCTTTGATTTTAAGGTCTCCTATAGTAGTCCTTAGGAGCTCTTATTATTCCATATTATTAGTAAGAAAAACATATCTTAAGGCAGCTATAGTAAGTATTAGATATATAATCCCCTAAGGGTTACCTTATATATATTAGCCTACTTAGTCAACGCGGATGAACGTCTGTTTCTGGACCTAATTAAGTTCACTCCTGAATAATAGCTTCTTAGAGACGGAAGGAAAGATAGGCATCTTAAGCAATATCTCCTCACTTTTGCTAGGGGCTGCTAATAGTGTCTTAGCGTGTAGTATATCTTTGCTATCTCGTCTGCAGTTACTCTGCTCAGGCACCCAGCTAACTGCAGGGCCTTAATAGGCTTATATATAAACTATATATTGCTGTTGCGGCGCTGACTCTGAAAGCCATGGATTATATGAGGCTATTTGATATAATAGATGCTGATATTGCGCATGATTTCGATCTTGCCCTAGAAATGCCTGAGAGGGGCGGTAAGGGTATTTAGGTTAATAAGTACTAATTAAGTTATTTAAGGAACAGCTACTAATAGAATATCCCAAACGAACTGCTAATAAGTAAGTTATAAGACTTAGTATATATTATAAGCCTTACTTTTTACCTGGGAGAATTTTCCCCCTCGCCCTCTATATTTTCCCCTATAATTTCTTATGTATTTCGTTTGGGCTCAGGTTTTGGAATATTAAGCGAAAGTATAGATCTTTATATTTAATTATTATATAGTTGTCATGATCTGAGATAGACTAGTAGCTTAGCTATCTGTGGTTTTAGAAATTTTGTATATAGCGTGTCGCTTATTCTCTATAGATCCTATCTAGCCTATATATGCACGTTCTATAGATAATGCTTTTTAACCTGATCTTCTATGTAATAGTTTTAGCTTTAGTTTGTTCTTTATAAGCGGTTGCTATAATAGTGGTTTTTTATTATTTAGGGGTAGTTGAGGATATTTAGGCTGCCTTAGTGGAGATAGTGCCTGCATAACTGTGGATTTATTAGCGCCGGTTCATATTAAGTGCGCTCTATAGACCTATTCTTAAGCCTAAGTAGATTATATTATTATTATAGTTATGAATTAGTAGCGATATTATTCTTATTATTACTAATATTATTACTATTAGTAAATTAAGTATATTATATACTAACGTGCAACTTAGACTAGTTGTGGAGCCTATAAATATCATATTATTATTGCGATTCTTATTATAATTGCGACTTATAATTAATACTATTATTACTATTACTATTAGCAAGGTATATAAGAGGTATACTGCGATATATCTATAGAAAGGCAAGTATGTTATTAGCTTCTATGTTCTTAAAACTATATGCCTCGCTAGAATTTATATTAATTCGATATACTAGTGTATTAGGCGGGTATTTATAGCACAAGCGGAATTTATATCACATAATTCTTATATGTGTTAGCCTATGCTTACTAAGCCCTAAGCTATATATAATAGCATCCTCATTAGGGCGGAATATATCTTAATATTTATAACTTAATAACCTTTTTCTTTTTTTTTAAAACCTTTACTGCTAGTATAATTATAGCTCTCGCCCACTCTAATTTGCTACTACTTTAATCTCAGTTGCTTATAGCTAGTATTATTATTATTATTATTATTATTATTGTTATAACTTTATTTCTTATAATAGTCTGCAGTACTAAAGCATTGCTTAAGCTTCTGGCTCTGTACTAGCTGCTGTATAGTAAAAGGCGAGCTGCTAATATTGCAACCCTCGTTAGGTGTCTCCTATAGGCAGACGTTAAGCAACTCCTATAGACTAGCGATGTGAAACTTTACCTCTAGGTGGAAATAACTATCTGGAATAGTAGCTAGGTATAACGCGAAGTCGCCCTCTACTTTATAACTGCTAATGCGGAAATGAGCCTTACTTATAGCGAGCTGCTGCATAAACTCATTTAAGCTTTCTAAGCTAGCAGCTAGCTAGTAATATATATGCCCGCAGCACTTATACCTCCTATTGGAAAATAAATATAGTTATGAGGCATATAGCTTAAAGATAAAGAGCTCCGCTCTTGCATATAGCACTAGATGCCTTAGTGCTAGTAGGCCCTGGAAGATGTACTTGTCGTTATATTTAGGGTCGTTAAAGCTGGATAGGCTGTCTAATAGCGGTTTGGGGCTATTAAACTTAATATCAAAGCGGAAGAACTCACCTAATTAATTGACCTTTTTTTATGCGATAACCTGCTGCTAGGCGTTCTTATTGTAGTTTAGGAATGCCCGCACTAGCTGGATGGGAAAGTAGTCCCGCTACCTGCCGTTAGATATGTAGGCTGAGGAGCTAGTGCCTACTAAGACTAGCAGGCTTAGATTGGGAGCCTCGGGGAAAATCAAACCTACTTCTTATAAAGTAATAGCAGATAGGTTATTAGTAACTAAGCTGCTATTCTGGAACGTCCTGAGGCTCTTAATAGACTAAGGTGTGAAATAGCTATGCGTTTATTAGCGTTGATTGGTCCCAGTAAGTGGCTGCGATAGCAAGTTGCACACCCTGAATCTAGGTAGTACTAACTATAGTGCAGCAGTTGTATATTAGAGGCTGCAAATTAAGTTAGTTAGTAATTAGGAGACACAGGCGTAGTGCAGGAAGGTGTGGATATAACGCATATCTCCCACAAAGCTATATAGCCCCTATTAACGCTTATCTCAAGTAGCTTATAGTCTAAGCAGCCTATTAGCATTAACCTGTAATATTAAATCGCCTTAACCTAAAAGAGAAAACTACTACTATCTCCGCCCCGCTAGCCTGCTCTATTATAGTTAGTAAAGATGTAGGCGCTTGCGTCTTATATAGTAGCGACTATTATACTAACTATAGCACCTATCTTATTAGTAGCGGAGTAGTTAGCGATGCTCTTGTTAGAGCCAAATATATCTCATAACGCTCATTTAATATGCTGCAATAGATACCTGCTATCAAAAAGAAGCATAGCTGCAGCACAGATAACTGTAGCAAAAATAGGAACCTGTATTATTAGTTATACTAAAGAGCTTATAATTAGGATAGGCAGAACCCCGCGGGGCGTGAATGCGTGGTTTAAGAAAGACTTAAAGCGGTTAATACACTTATCTACTATCCAGCTATTAATATATAGAGCACTAGCGCTAATAGCGCCTATAATAATCTATTAGTAAGGGAATCGCCCGCATGCATATCTGCGGCGGCAGCGTTCTATAATAGACCTAAGCTTATGCTAAAGACTATATTAAAGTTTTGCTGCACTAGGTAGCCGGGCAGGCTAATATTATCTTTGAGCTGCTTTAGTAGCTTAAGAGGATACTTCCCGCGCATCCCACCGCCATTAATACATAGGACCTAAATCGACGCAGTATCCAGCTTCACGCATATCTACATATTAATGTTTTGTCTATAGAGGATATACTTATCGACTTAGATGAGCTATAGATCAGCTGCCTTTGCGACGCTAAATACCTTGATATAGTTTAGGTACTAGCTATAGCTGCACTCTGGGAAGAATTGCAGGTAGCGCTACAGATAATAGTAGTATATACTATTATACTAAAGCCCGGCCTAGTCCTTAGTAAAGGCAGCAATAAGCTATTAATAGAGCGAGGCTGAGATTTAGCCTGTCTTTAGCTGCTAGAATATATATATCATCTAGCCTTCAATTATCTTAGAAAACTAAGACAGTAAGATAAAGTTAGTAGACCCTTGATGCGCGAGGATAGTAGTGTTGCATATATTGTAGCAAACGTCCTTATAGAATATAGAGAAGACTTTGCGTAGATTGAAGACTGCGACTTATTAGTAGGGACTAAGGGCACTAGAGGCTAATGCCTTATAATATATATCTAGAGGGTACTAGTCTAATAGAAAGCTAGAGGTAATAACTAGTATAGTAAATCTCTTTAATTTATTAATAGAGTTATAATATATAAGGAAACGTGAGAGGTGCGCTTATAGATCTGCTGCTACTAGGTTATCTAGCTGAGAGATAGTAAGAAAGTTAAGGGGCGGCGCGCTAGCATCGCTAGTATGCTCCCCAGCATAGCAGAGAAGGCTAGCGAAATAAGTAGCTAAGAAGAGGCAGCTAGTGAGAACATACTTAACCCGTTTTATCTCAGCTATATAGGAAAGCTTATTATATAATATATCCCAATAGAGGGAACGCAGATAGCGTTATATAGACTTAGGAGTAGTATTAGCTAGGCTAATAATATAGACGCTATGGAAGCGTTTGGATATATAGGTATTTATTCTCCTGTAGATAGCCTATAATAACTAACTATATATAGAATTCTCTTCCCCGCTATTTATAATAACTACTAACTAGGGCTATACTAATAATATAGATAGTATGTCTATCTCAAGCCACGACGTAAGCTACTAGGCGATAGTATCTACGCCGCTAATATTATTAGCAAAGAAACAGATAGTATTAGCAAACGGGAGAAGCACGCAATAGTAGACATAGTTGCTGAACTCTACTATAGACGGTATAGCTTCACCGCGAGAGGTTAGCAGCAGTCTTGCTATGAGTTTATAGCAGAGCATAGACTTTCTTAGCCTTCTAAGCTACTTATAGGATGGGATATTAGCGTTGGTAATTAGCGTGGGCCTTGCGCTAGATGCGCCAACTAGGGCGAGGAATAAATAGATCTCGCTATAGCCCTAGGTTATATTAGGCGTAGTAATATGCACGCCGAGTCTTTATATAGCAACCCGCTTAATTATGTTTCCTATTAGCATAAGTTTACTTAGGTACTAGCTCTCTAGATGTAGCAGGCTATCTAGTAGTCTCTAAGCATAGTCTGTGGTCTTAATAATATATATTTAATCCTTAGTTGCAGCGTGTAGCTAGCCTGTGTATTTATAACGGATTATTTTGTGCGCTGGGTCTAGTTTACTAGCTATTATGGGGCGAATGAGGAATAGGTCTATCTTATAGTAGCAGCAGAGGGCTATTAAGAGCCAAAACGAGCTAAGTAAATAAACTTAAATGCGATAACGCATAGCGCGGATCTATAATTGTCTTTAGAACCCCTTGTTAGCGCTCTGAAGACACTTCCGCCTGAGTCTTTCTCTAAGTTGAGCGTAGTTTTAGGTCGGCATTATAGTAAATATAAGGATAGAATCGGCTAATGCAGCTGATTCCTAGTTACATAAATAGCGGGTGCTTGCGGGCTATATGCCTTACTAGACCCTGCTACAGCTGTTTTAATATATATATCCCAAGAGTATATAAAGACTTTAGGTAGATTAAATTTGCGCCTTCTATAGTATAAGTTTCTGTTGTCTCTGTTTTTATCTCTATATATAGTTTATACTGCTGTAGGCATGCTGATAATGCGCTGTAACACTATAATAATAGCCTCATAATCTTAAGTATCAGGCCCCTATTAAATAGGCGCTTCTGAGGAAGGACTCAAACCTATATAGGCATCCACTACTATAGGAAGATACGCTGTGGTAGCATATACTAGCAATATGTTACCTACGCAAGCCCGACTAAGCTAGTGCTAGTTACAGAAGCAGTTGCAGTAGGGCTAGTTAATATAGCGTCAGCTGTTTAAATTCCCGGCCTAAAGGGCATTATACGCAGGCTCCAAGCCGTCTTGCATTAATATAAGCAGACTTAGCATTAGGTAGCTAATTAAGAGTTCGCCTTTTAGCTAGCTTCTCTCGGGGGGTATATAGCTATTAATAGCCCGAGGACTACTATAGTTATAACCCGTTTCAGATATGCTCCCAGGCAAAATATCGCGCGAATTAGATATATATAGTATAGAGGGTGGTGCCACGCTGCTTTTCCTACTAGTTAATACCTTTATCTTCTTCTTGTAATTCTCTTAGGGTTTGCGCGTTAGTTAGAGTTCTATAAGTCCTATATCTATAAGCTCCTAAAGAGAGCCTTTCCTATCTACTTACTAGAAGGCTTACATATTAAATATTAGTAGGGGCCCTTATATAACCTTTTTATAAAATATCTATAAATATAGTTCAGGCAGAGGTTCAAGCAGACGCTGTTTTCTATCCTTTATATACCCTATTAGCTCTCTTAGTGTTTAGCTTAAACTAGCTATATAGTTCACGCAGGTCTATCTGCTTTATTGTCCTGTTGAGAAATGCAATATAGATAAGCTCTATATATATTATCTTCCGCCCGCCTTCCTCTGGTTTAGTGCTAATAGTAGGCAATAACTTATTGCCTATCTTAGCTAGGTAGAGTAAGGCTAGATTCCTATTAAAAGTGGGCTGTAATATGCTATTCTGGGTTAGTATATCCGCGCCTTCATGAGACGTAAGGTAATGTGGTTTTCAAGGAAGCAAAAGAGAGCTAACTCCAGCAGAATTAAGCGATATATGAATAAGATCTATTAATTTGAGCTGTTGCGTAAGTGTGCGTATATCCTGCAGCTAGGTATAGTAGACGTCTAGACTTCTACCTATACTTTTAGAAGCTATTTAATTTAGCGAAGACGTCTGTATTAGGCTACTGCTCTTATTTTCAGATCATAGCCTAGCGTTTCGCCTGCTTGTACTCTTATGAAGTTATTAGTAGTATAGCGACTAGCGCTAACTGAAACCTCTAAAAATAGCTATAACTTCTATAATATCTATATTATATACTATGTACTATTAGTAACGCCCTCGCTCTAACTAAATTAGCTAGCTAGTTGCTGCAGCTACTAGCGCCTATTACTCTATTGCAATAGCATAGTAAGTAATCTTCTGCTCTATAGGCTAGCTAAGACTATTGGGTCGAATAGTGAGGAATTAGGAGCTCCTCGCGCGAAGCCTAGAAAGCTAAATAGGGATATATTTATCTAGGGTCTATATAGTAGAGGCTATTTATTACTTTTATGCTACTACTATATCTTAAAATTATTTACTAAGATTATGCCTATATAGCCCCGCCTTCTGCTATATTAGAGGGGCTTTTTTAATCCCCCAGTCGACTAGTAGGAGCCTAAAAAGAAGAGCTTAGCGGATAACTAAAAATAGCTATAGCTCTAAGTATAAGAATAACTAGGTATTAATTACTACCTTATTTATTATATAGTATATAAGAGATAATTCTAGATTTAAGCGCTTTTAGGGCGAGATCCCCATTAATATTCTCTCCTACTCTTTGCTTAATTGCTGAGGCTTCTATACTACTTAGCTAGTGCTATCTATTACTAGATAATTACTTAAATTAATTTGCAGCATAATAGAAGTAAAGATACTAATAAAGATATAGCGGCATAAGAAGGCTATAAATCTATATATATAAGGACGGGCGATACCGCTAGTATTACTCAAATAGAATACTAAGCTTAGCGCTATTATCTAGTATAAGCTATTATCTATAAACTAAATAATATATATATTAGTTTATAGATATTATTACTACTACGACCTAAAGCCTCAAAATATAGTCCTAAAAATCAGTAGTAGCAGCCTTTATAATAAAGTTGCCAGACCGCACATTAACTAACATCTAATATTACTAAGTACACCAAGAATATATTAAATCCTTCCCTAGCAGAACAAGTAATATTATACTATTAAACTTATTACTATCTCCTGCGAAGCTGAGTTCCACAGGGGAACCCACCTTTAATCATATCTTCTTAGTGCATATCTTATAGTCTACTACAGTAATATCCTCAAGTATAGCTCTTTAGAAAGAGATATTTAGAGGTTGTGGAATTCCGAGTCCCGCTAGCTATCTAATTTAGTTATACTCTACCTGCCTATATAATATGTTTATAAAGTAAGTAAGACTCATATACCTTAAAGAGACGAACTATTGCTAATAGCTTTAAGTTCTTATTCTTAGGGTTCTCTATATAACTAATAGCATCTTAATAACTCTATTCCAGTTACCTGCAAATCAGCCTAGCTCTATCTAACCTATATTTACTACTGTGGATAGCCTGGTTATAGAAGCGTACTAGGAACCTACTAGAGAGCTACATATTAAGCGGTTATTATATAGAGAGTATGCTCCTCAAAGCTAGATTCACTAATAGATGCCTAATAAGTGCTCCTAACTCAGCTCATACTATATTAGCTAAGCTGCTCTAACTGTAGACCTATAGCTTTAGCGCCTAGCCTACCCCGCAACAGGACTTTCAGCTTAGAAATAGCAATTATTGGGATGTAGCTAGTAAGCAGTTTGCACCTATAAATATCCTAAAAGCAGCCTTTACTAGCTAGATAATAACGCTAGATAATTGAACGGGTTATTCTCCTTATATTAGCTATCTACTTATGAGCTAGCGCTATATAGTATAGTGTAGTAGGTGCACTTAACTCTAGGATAAGATAATAATAACATAATAGTTTTAAATACTTAAGAGGCAATAAAGCTAATAACCCCTTTTATATTAGAATATATAAATATAGGAATGCGTTAGAGGGCCTATTAATCTAGGTAGTTAAGTAGAAATAAATATAGTCTCTAAGTAAATCTATACATATAAATCTATAGTATATATAATAATACTAAGCTACTTCCAATAATCTATTTAATACTAGCTCTATCTATAACGCATTCGCAATAGTGTTTTTATATTCCATACAACGTCGCAACTGCTTTAATATAGCTATAATCAAAGATTAACTAGCCGCCATGCCGTCCAAGCCCATATAGCAGATAAAAGCCAGATAATCTATAGTTAACTTGCTGCCTTCTATAAAGTCTTCCTATTTAGTTGTCTCCTTTATGTTAATAGCGGCGTAAGTGTTGAGATAATAACTAAAAGTGCTGGGTTGGGTATTTATTAGTATCTGCACTAGTAGGTTCCATAAGACGTCCTATTTGTTGGTTTTTGTTATAGAGCTTAGTGCATATAGCCTCATAGACCTATATAACTAACTAGCAGTATAAGTAATAGGGTACTTAGTTTAACCTAGCGGTCTCTTAAAGAGAAGTGAGGTATATAATATATCTAGGAGACTAAGTAAAGGGGCTATTAATTCTTATTGCTTATTGCAGGCAGTATCCTAAGCTTCTGGGGTTATAATTAAATATTGAACGCAGTCTGCATAAAGCAATATAATAGAGACTTAATTACTTATAATATTAAAGGCAATTAAAAACTATAGTAGTATATTAGTAACTAGAGATTACTTAGAGATAAGATCTATTCTTTCTAGAGAAGGCGCCTAGTAGAATAGCAAACTATTAACTTCTAACTTATAATTATAGATATACTCTTAGGAGCGCGCTATAAAGCTATTATTAAATTAATAGATCCTGCTATACTCCTAAAGCAGCTTCTCAATCTGGGGCATCTATAAGGGAGCTCATTCCTTAACTAGTACATGCCCCTAGTTATATTAGAGCTAGATTAGCTACCCCTACCCGTTACAGCTCAATTTAATAATAGTTAATTCCATACAGCACTTTATGCTCTAAGAGTAAAAAACATCCTAGCGTTATTTATACTTAAATGGCGGAGACTACACTAGTTAATAGGTATATATAGTATCTATCTCTTCTATCTTATATAGTAAAATAAGTATTAAGCCCGATCTAGATCTTTGCTATTAAATTTGTATTTACTTACTACTAATTAATAAGCTCTATAGCTTCTCTTATCTTTCAGCATCCTCGCCTCTCCTATTTATTCTCTTAGTAGCAACTCTTATAGTCTAGACTATATCTATAGGTCTAATTATAATTAACTAATATTTAGCTATAACTTAAAATATCCTCCTCTAATTCCTATATTGGATACCTATAGCTATCCCACTTAATAGCATATAGAGTGTTGCTATTATTAGTCTCGCAGCACCCCACAATATACTGAAGATAGGATATCTAAGCCGCATAGCTTAGTTAAGGTCGCTTAATAGACTCCTACCACACTTTAATGCTATTCTTATTATAAAATACCTATAGAAACTAATAAGCATCTAGCTAGTCCTATGTAAAGGGGTTATAGATATCTATAACCACGCTATAGAACATACGACTACTACCGATAGCAGTATAAATAACTTTAGTTACCTTAAGATATAAGGATTAAGCTGCCTAGACTATTAAACCTCATCGCACTACTATCTTAATATATATTCATTTTGAAGAGAGGTAATATAATAAAAGTATACCTTATAGATATAGAGAGCTCTCGGGAAATAATAGGGAAATAGAGTTACTAATATTAGCTATCAGGTAATTTGTTTTTATATAATAGGTGCGCAGGCTAGATATATATCTACTAAAGCAAGAAAAGCTATTTGCGTATACTATAAGTCTTTAAAGCTATAAGTAACTATCTGTCTTATTGCTAGATGCTATGCTCTAGGTCTTAAGCCTAGATTGATAGTGCCTATATAGTTACTACTGCAGCGAACTCTAATACAGCACTATAAAACTATAGTTATATTCCAAAGATAAAATAGTATATTATATGCGTATATAGGTCTGGGAAATATAGATAGATACTATAGAAAGTTCAGCTAGTCTTTACTATTATAATGCATCTTCTTATAAGCGCTGCCCTAGGGATAAGACGGCATCTCTTATCTATAACCTCTATGCTCCCTTAATATCTTAGCAAAATTTATTGACTATGCTTGCTATTTCTTTAAGGATATATCCGTTTTATAGCGAAATAAGTACTTTTAAGATAACTATGTTATTATTGCTGCTGCTATTAAATTCTACGTGAATGGTTATAGGCCACTTGTGCCGTGCAATATCCTGCATCAGCGCAGTTGTATCAGCAAGTTATATAGCTGCGCTGAACTCGGCAGCGCAAAACTTGGCGTTGCCTTTTAGTAAGGGATTATTTTGTCCTCTATGTATATTTAGAGTGTTTGGCGCTATATAGTTATTATTAGATATACTATTAGGCGTAGTGAGACTAAGACTAGCTTTATTAGATTAGCAGTTACTATTAATAGTAGATCTTGAGCACTTATAGCTAACGGCGCGCGCCCTTTTCTAACTATCTCAGATTACTACTATAAAATCCTTTTCTTATTTATTAAGCTTATCTTAATTAAGAAATAAACTACTAAAAAGCTATACTATTAAGTAGTCTAGAGAAGAAAGGCTTTAATTAGATATAGGCTCTATATCTCCTAGAGGACTCAGTAAATCTATTACTATAGAATATATATATAAAGATAGAATTTAAATGTCTCTAAACGTTTATAGCAAAGACTTAGTTTAATACTTTAGCTGCGGGTATAGTGCTCTCTCTATATATATATATATATCTACTTAGCTGAGGAACACTATAGTTCTCTATTAAAAATATACTATCTGAGATAATGATCTCTCTGATTGGTAATTCACCTATAGCGTTCGCTAGGGATATATATATATATATATATCACAGGTAGTTATTAGCTGTCCCGCAGCGCCTCCTAGATCTATCTACGTAATAGATTAGGTTAGCAGAAAATAACATTATAATTTGCTACCTTCTAGTCTTATTATATATCCTCTCACCTCTTTACTTATAACCCCAGTCTACTATATTAATACTATCTCTGCGAGCTGCTCTTTCTCTCTAGATATAGAATTCCTATAAGTACTAGTCCTGGCCTAGTTTCCTTCTTGTTCTGTAGTATACTTAAGACGCCCGTTTTTATTAGACTAATCCCATGCTTTAGCATCTCTATAACGAGACGTATAACTATCTGCATAGAGTCCTACTAAAAACCTAATACTACTATATCGCCACGCTGGGATGCCACCCAGAAATAGTGCAAATATACTATATAGAAAATCTTCAATAGCTTAGGCTCGCGCATTAAGAGACTAATTACGCTCTAGTTATCTCATGCGTCTGCTAGCTGCCCTAGCTTACTAATAATACTATATAATACTATATTATCTATTCTAGTACCGCGCTATAGTAGAATTAATGCTATAAGCGGGTTTCTATAATAAGTAGAAAGCGTCTAATTAAGGCTTATTATGCTATTTAAGTTGCGTTTATTAATATTTAGAAAGCCTAAAGAAAGCAATATCTCAGCCTCCTAATAGCGTCTTATTTAGATAAGCTTTAGTAATAGCAGCTTAGTTTAGTTATAGCGTGCTAATATATGAACTATTATATTTAGGTTAGCGCCTAACTTATGAAGGAGGTTGATAAGTTATTGCTTTACTACTGCTATCTTTCTATCTATTTGCTTAGCCTAGGCTAGGAGAGCTAGCTTAAGTGGCTTTTACTTAAAGATGTGGAGCGCTAGGTCAGCCCCCTCAACTAAACCATCCAACTCGCCTATAGTATCTGCTCTAGCTTATAATAGAGCTAGGGCAGCAGAGAACATACTATCTTTATATACTATGCTCAGAGCTATTATATACTATATATTAATTATTATGGGCTGGTTTATATCTATACTAAACTGCGCTAGGTAGGTAATAACTATCTCTAGTGATAGCAATAATAGAGAATAAATTAGCAGCGTATTACTATTATTATTAGCCTAGTCTACTACTAGTCCTCTCTCCTCAATTAGATAGGTAATAACTTTAGTTAGTCCCGCAGTAGCTACTTAATAGAGCGTATTAATGCTGAATTTAGGAGACTTAAGGCGTGCGCTACGTTAGAGGAGAACTATAGAAATTTCCGCATCCTAACTAAGAATAGATATAAAAACAGGAGTCTACAGCTAATAGTTAGGGACCCCATTAATATCTATACTATGATTGAGGAGAAATAATACTATATTAGAGTAGCTTTTTAAAGTAGTAATATATAGGGCTATAATAATAAAAGGGCTGGGTTGCTAAGCGTTAATTATAAATATAGTAGCTAGTTTGTTATAGTTAGCGCCAGCTTAATAAGTATGCCTGAGCGTAGCGAGAGCTACCCCTATATCTATATAATTGGAAATTATCTTAAATATAGCGGAGTACTACCCCATTCTAATATCTTATTAGTAAAGCTTGGGGTTAAAGAATAAATACCAGGCGCGTGAGCATTACATAAATTGGGACTAGATATAGGGTTTGCTATAGTTAAAGATATACTACGCCACATTAAGGGAGATCAGCTTTATATTAAATACTATAATACTACTAACTAAGCTAATATTATTAGTAATAAAGAGCGGCAATAAAAGAATATAGGCTACTCCTATTTTCTAGCTAGTTAGCTTTATATCTATTCTAGAATAGAGACATTATCTATAGAATAGCACTCTATATTAGAAATAACTTATATATTTATTATAGGATTATATATAGTTAAAGCTACTATATATAGAAGAGGAAAGGTTTAGTTATGCGACCTAGGTATATAGATTATAGTTCTACTAGCTATATGTAGCTTCTCTAATAATAAGTTGAAGATAGTTCCCTAATTTTAAGCTATTATTAGATACTGCTATAACGTAGTATTGCTAGTTATTCTAATAACTAACCCCTATCTTGAATTTCTAATTTTAGCCCTTACTAAAAGCTTATTCCAGCTAGGCTTACTCAATTCGACTGCAGCAGGTTGCTACCTAGCTTTTAGCTAAATCTATTTCCAGCTTCTCTTAGCAATCACTTCAAGCTTTAGGGCAACATTATCTCCAGCCACACGACAAGGGTACTGCTTTCTAATTTAGTACCCTATAAGCAATATCCAGATCTAGGTCTTTCAGATACCAATTTCAACTTTTGGATTCCAGCTAGGGAGACATCTACCTAGCCACACAAGCAAGGGTTTTTTACTAGTATCGCTGCAACTCAGGGACGGGCGCCCATTCAGACTATTGCTAGGGGTCTTCCCAAGACATACAATAGGGGTCCTTTAGAAAAACCCTACGCACAAGCTAAGACTCCTATATCTAATTAGAAATCTCTTTAGATATATATCTAGATATAATACTAAAGGAGCAATACACTATACACCCACAGATCAGGGGCCTAAGATACATATCCTACTAGGTAATATTTAGTAATCATAATAAACCTATCTATAAGCACTATATACCTAGAGCTTTATTCTATATTCTCACCTTTGAGGTCCACGCTATTAAGCAAGGCGCTATCTAAGCATAAGTTTTCTTTATAGGACTATAGTTTAATATTCCTCCTCTATAAATCTAATAAAGAGAATAATAGTATTTAGCGGGCAAAAGTGCATAAGTGAGAGCAACTACTATAGGAAATAAGCTCTATACGCAGCACTAAGTCCCTAGATCTCGCAGCTAAAATTAAGACTACTTGCTCTATAGTAGCTTAATATAATATATTAACTAAGAAAAGAGAAGCAACGCCTTTACCTAGAGTTGCACATATTTATATAGAAGCTTCTATAGATAGGTCGCTTTATTTAAGAATAATTAGTAGTAATAGTGGGATAATCACGCACTTATTTAACTAAGACAAGAGCAGCCCCAATATATATCTTACTAAGCATAGCATCCTAAGACCAGACTTGCCCACTATATAAGAATATATAAACTTATTACCGCGGTTTTTTATGGTAAGCATGCAATTAGGTACTCTGTGGAGAGTGGAACAGGAAGTAAACAGTTAGCAGAAGATTATATAGCGAGTTTGTATAGGTAGATATAGACGCTCTCACAAAAGGTCCAGAGTCGCCAGCATATATATTATAGTAGGATAATATTGAATATAACTATATAGCTAATATCTCAAACTATTAGAAAACACTATTAACTAAATTTATATAGCCCCTTAAAAGCTTAACATTCTATACTATTTATATATTAGATCTACCTTACCTCTATATATAGTAGCACGCATTATATAGTAAATAATCTACGATCTCTTATACTTTTCTAAAAGTACTTACGCATTACAGATAGAGCACTATACAACGCTATGCTAGGCATAGAACTAATTATGTCAGGTCCTTATCTATTTTATAGTATGCCTTTAGCTATTTATACTGAGTTGAGACTTTTATTATATAGTATATACTTAACCTAGGCAAGCTAGTTCTTTTTAAAAGTGCTGAGAAATACTACAGAGGGACATAGATAAGCTTCTTTCATACTGCTAGCAGACGCATAACATCGGACAAACCTCAAGTCGGACTGTAATAGGTCCAAGCGAGGCCCCCTTCGTTTTTGTGGACAAGACCTCTCCTCCCTCCTGGCCATGTTTTCCTGACTAAAGCGGGTGTCTTTAGAACATGTTCAGGTCTTATTAAAGGCTTTCTCGCCTGCAAATAGATAGAAAGGACCTTCACTTAATATATATAATTAGATATAATATATCTCACTATTATGCTACTAACTATAGTCTCCTTTTATATATAATAGGCGAGGCCAACGTAATAGTATATTTGCCTATCTAACACGGGCATTTACACCTAACTAATAGTTTTAGCTTTTAGGTCTGCGTCTTAAGTAGCTATTAAAACTATTTAATTAAGCTTATCTATATTTAAACTAATATATATACTCGCCTCTACAGCTGGCCCTCTTCTTTTCATATATATAGCAAGAGCTAAATATAGCTAATTATAAAGAGCATAGCAGCATACTATAGAGTAAGTATATAGTATATATACTCTATATTATACTATAGTCACCCTAAAGGTGTCTACAAACAGAAGCTCAGGAAAATAATAGTTTGGGACCAAATAGATATAGCTTACCGCCACCTTATGCTCCTTATATACTTATAGTATACCTACTTAAAAACTAATATACTGGGGCAAGGCGCATAAAATAAGATAATAAGGTATTCAAACTTAGGAACCTAAGGTTAATCCCCATACAACAGCGCAATAAGCACCTAGTCTACTTATATACTTAGGACTTAGCTACCGCTTAGTTTAATCTATATATAATAAATTAATATAGCTTCTCATAAGAAGTCACTAAAGCAAGATAGAGCTAATAAGAACTACAATAAGGCGGCAAAAAACATTATATAGCGTTATAAGTAGATATAACGCCAGTATAGAGCCGATATATATATCTAAGTCCGCTATAAGAATAGGCATTATAAGTATTTATTATTAAATAACTATAGTTTCCCTAAATCTAGAGCTAAGTTAGTAAGTTCAATAAAACTATAGTCTTTCAGAGCTAATATCCTGAAGAAAGTAGCCTACCCGATCCTAGTAGCAAGGTTACCAACAGACTACGAGGAGAACAAAAGTCAGAGCAAAGTTAAGAATTTATCTAGTAATTAGTATTTAGAGGTAATATACCTATATAGTAGAGGACTTATATTTCTAAGGACGCTAATACTACTTATAGAAGCATAACTAAAATTAATACTTACTTATAGTGTTTCTCTCCCTTATATCTATATATTTTTATATCTCTTTAGTGAACTTAGTCGCTAAAATAGTTAAAGTAGTGCGAATTAATATATTCATTATTATTCTCACGATATTTCTTATAGTCCCCGCAAGTCATTTATATTATAAGTAATCACAAGCTAAGATTAATAGCCTACAACACCTTACTACTTTCCCTTCTCTCCTAATATCCGCCCTAGCAATATTTTATATTCTATCTTTACCTACTTCCTGCTACTACCCTTCTTTAATTAGTACTATTAGCATCCTTAGGAAAGAGCAGTTACTAGCTACTACTTAATAGAAGCCTAAATGCTAATAAGGTGGATATATTTAGCAGATAGAGGAATAATTAAGTTATATAGTAGATAGAATACTAGAAGCAGCGATAAGAGGAAGGAAGGAGCTACTTCTAGAGAGGTGGGAAGGCAATAAAATTCACAAGTTTAGTGCTCGCTATTAGCATATCTTCCAAATTAGAGAGTAAAATAGGGCTTAAAGGTTTCAAAGGGCTCAGCATTATAGATAATAAAGATAGTAAGAAAGGCATAGCGCACATATAGTTAAGGTTATTATAGTAGTATTATTAAGGCGGTATAAGCTATTAACAAAAGATAGAAATATAGAAAAAAATATAATACTATATAAACTATTTCGTGAGGCATAAAGGCTAGAGGAGAAGGAAAGAAGTACTAGAAGATACTAAGGGAGTTTACTAAAAAGAGGCTAATCTAAATTAATATAATATTATAGGAGCAACTACTAACAGGGGGGGGCGTTTAGTTAGAGAATTTCTTGCGCAACTTATTATAATAATATTATAGGGCTAGCTCACATAATATTTCTACTTATCTAAGCTGCTATATAATTATTCTCAGTTAAGCACCGCCTTAGCTCCTGCCTTTTAGTCGCTTAAAGTCACATACTATCTATACGACAAGTTCTAACCGCGCAGTTGCAATTCCTCTTAATATCTATATATATTGGAGTATATAAATTTTCATCCCCTCTGCTCAACCTAAATCGCCTTTATGCTGCAGAAGGTCTAGCTTTACAGCATTTTCCTAGTTACAATAGCTGCGCGCGCTATAAACTAGTAATAACCTTATTCTCTAACCTAATTTCTTCTCTAAAGCCTAGCGCATATCCTATCTGCACTTAGCTATAACGCCCTATCCCTAGGCCCCTAATCTAACTATTAACTAATATAGAAATAGTATATCTAAGATATTATTATCTCTTACTAAGCCTATAAGAGGGGCTTAGTAAGAGATAGATTAATAGACCTTCTTAGATATTACAATTTAGCTAATTGCCTATAATTATTACGCTTTATAATAGTCTATTTAGTAAGTATACTCTATCTACTTCTCTATTATTAATAGCTTAGAATAGATAGTACTAACTCTTTATTTCTAGCTAGGTTGTATTATTAGTATAAGTATACTTATTCTTATAAAGTTATAGACCCTATTATATCCCTAATAAAGCTAGTATATATAGCTCTAACTCCTACCTAAAATAACCCTATTATAGGAGAGTAGGTTAATAAAACCTTACCTGAGATGATTAATAAACCCTCTACTACCTAGGTAATACTTATTGCTCGCTTAAGAATAAGTTTAATTATAGCGCACTAGGTCAACCTAACTAATACCTCTTATATCTAGATACTAGTCTACTAGGATTTATCTAGAGATAATATATAGACTTAAGAGGATAAATATAATCTCTAAGTAGAGTATTATAACGCCTAACTAATATATATTAAGGCTAATAACTTTTAGGCTATCCTTAGTTCTAACTAGCGCTACTTCTAGTATATATTATTAATTACTAATTATTATATTATTAAGCGTAAAAGTGCGTAGTAGAGAGTAATTATACTTATAATCTTATAGGAGGGGAGTTATGAGGAGCTAGAGACTTTTATTAGTAGGAATAACCCTATTATACTCTATAAGTACTAAGAGATACTTAGAGGCTGCGCGAATGTGTGTCGTTAAGCTATATATAGTTATATATAGATATAGGCAGCTAAGTCTTCTCTAATGGATATTATATATTTGAGATATTCTCTTATAGGTGTATTTCTTTCTCTCTCTTTATCTTACGCCTTATTCCTTAATTAACTCCCTTTTCCTTAGTAGGTACCTACCTAAAGAGATGCCTATAATCTATCTCTAACTATGCTATCTAATTCGCTAGGGAGATAGTAAGTATATATAGGAAATTAGGGCAGGCTGTTTCTAATAAAGGAAATTTTATTAAGAAGATAGTACTGAGGTTTATTTGCTATATAAGTTATTTAGTAGGCTTATTAAGAGAGGGATATAGAGGTTATTAGTATTAATAGTACTAATAATATGAGTAAAGATATTATAAGAGTTAAGTTAGTAAGCCTCACTTAAGTATACTTATTAGAGTGTTCTAGAGGGCTAGATATAATAGATAAGTAACTAGCTATTTATACCCCTAAAGAATTAGAGCTAGGAATTAGTAGAAATAGAGTTTCTAGTTCTTTATCTAGTAACTATAAGTAATTTATAATAATAGTTAAATATGTTTCTTATGCCCTTCTATCTTAATAAAGTTGTGGATATACTAATTAGGCAAATATATACTAAGCTATATACCTAACGTAGTCTATTACTATAATTATTTCTCAGAATTAGCAGGGCTTAATCTAGGAACTTTATAAATAAGGCTTTTTAATATAAATACTAAATAAGAAATACTCTACGCTAGTAATATAAAGAAGTATTATACTTTTATTTGGGGCAGCAACTGGGAAGTAGGAATAGTAGAAACCAAAAAGAAATAAGGAGCAAAAGGGAATAACTAAAATAGGGAACAATTCCTTAATAGAGTGAGGCAGTAGAAATATTATATAGGAGGTTTAGAATCCAGACTAGGAATAGAGATAGCAGAAAAAGGAAAGAAACACTAGGGCGGCAGAATAATTAAAAGCTTATAAGTAGGTAGTAGAAACCCCTACTAATAGCAGAATTATAGTGGATCTACTAGAATCAATAAACTAGGGGAGATATAGTATAATCCTTAGCGGGAATAGTATAATTATAGGGATAATAGAATTAGAATAAAGTAGTAGAAAATATATATCTAAAGGTAGAAGACCTATATATAATGAGATATAAGATTTAGGTTATAACTTAAGTAGAACTAAGTAGCTTAAGACCTTAAAGTGTTGCCCCTATAGATAAACTAGTATATAGAATGGACTAGAATAGGATGAGAATTACTATATAAGCAGCCTAGTATAATCCAGCGATTTTTAATTTACTAAGGGGTATTAATCTATTATATCCAGGCTACTACTATTATACTAATAGTAGGATACTACTAAGTATAGCAGAATTGCTAAATTTGGAAAGGGTATTATAGAAATAGCAGAATATATATAGGTATAGCAGAATTGCTAGGTGTAGTAGAATTAATATAGGGCTAGCAGAAAAAGTGCTGTGCTATGCCTGCTATAGCTATAGTTAGTTGCTCTAACTACTTATAATATGCTGCTCTTAAAAATATAATAGTTCTCTAATAGTATAGATCGCCGCGGCTATATAGATTTTGCTATAAAATTTAGGCTTTAGAGTAGTAATATAATTATATTAAATATAGAACTAGCAGTGTCATTTTCCAGAATATCTTTAAGTATTATTATAGAGAGGCAAGTACTAGCATATTAATAGCTAAGCGGTCTTTTATAGCTAGAGGGTCCCCTAAGGATTGAACTCTATCTCTACATGCGATATGCTGCTATAGATATCATCTATTTTCTATACTAGATATATATAGATATATTATAAGCTAATGCGTTTTTGGGAGCTTTGTTAGGTATATAGTATATTAGCTATTGAGTACCTTTTAAATAGACTTATTCCTGTTAATATAAGTAGAAGTAGTTAAGTCTCTCCTATAGAGGAGGCGGAACTATTAGTAAAGCGCACTCCATAGTAGCAGTTAGGCTAACAAAAGATCTAATAACTATATACTAGCATATAAGCTTTATAGGGACGAGGCAATAGAGTTAATTTCTTCTAGTATATATTAGACTTATTATAAGGCGCTAAAACAAGAGTAAAGGCTAGCTCTTCTAGGAAATTATATAAGCTATTTTATAGCTAGCATTCTAGCGTAGCTACGCACCGGAATATCTAGACTAAATTAGTATATAATTAATATCGGTATAAACGCCTTAGCGCTATTGCTAGCAAGTAGCAACAACAGCAAAGCATTTCATCTTCTATTACAGGCAGTGGACAGCATAGCAGACTCAGATTCTTCAACATATAGAAACGCATAGAGGGAACTTATTATATTCCCCCTGAGGAAAGTGCGCATCCAAACCTAAGGACTAGTCGCCAAGCATAGATATTATTAAAGAAACAATTAAATTCGCTATAAGTATAGAGTAATAAGATATATAGATTACCTAGTAGTAAAATAACTATAATAAGCTTCTAAATCTATTATACTAATTCACATATTATCCTAAGATACCTCTATATACTATAGTGCTAATAATAATAGAACTAACCTCAGCTACTACTAATAATAGGATGCTAAACACCTTAGGAAACAACTTGAGGACGACTTATTACTAAACCTATAAGTATCTGCAGCATTTATATATATTACTAAAGATGCTTTATATAGAGATAGATAAGACTTACATAATCTTCTAGAGGGTAAAGATATAGATAAGGGCGGAGAATATATAAATAATCTATAAGTCCTAAATAGCTTAAGCGGGGCGTAATAAACTATGTATATATATATGCTTCTATTAATTCAATTCTCAAATATATAAAACGATTTTAATAATAACTTTAGCAGACTATTAAGAGATTAATTATTTATTATGAGGTAGAGATATATTAATAGCTTATTACTCTCTTACTTGCGCGCGCTATAAGCTATATAGGCCTAGGTAGTTGAAAGTTCTCGGGGTAAACAGGACTAATATAGTAAGAAGGTTATAATATAAGTAGCCTAATATAATTATTTATATTTTGCTAAGGGATATTAATCCGTTATTAATAACCTTATGCTGTGAACTACCTCTACTATATATAAAAATATACTCATTACTAATATTTTATTACTATAAATAATAAAAGTAAACAAAAAATAAAAACTTTCTATTTGCGTTATTAGGTTTATAGCTAGCTATCTATTAAAGTATTTCTCATAAGATAGAAGTTAGAACTAGCTATAAACTCCCTGTGGTTTTATATATTATCTCAAGAGATTTAATTTAAAAGGCCTAAAAAGATAATCTATAGTACTTAATTACTACTCTTCTCTCTAGAATAATACTATATACCTATAGAACATATGCATTCGTGCTGAGCTAGCGCCATTAATAGTTATAACTTCAGGCTTAGCACTAATAAACTTATAGCTATCTCGCCCTTTTTTTAGATATTTATAAGACGTTATATCTAGTTATAATAAAGATATAGATTTAATGATATATAGTGTGCCTTATTATATAGCAGCTTTCTTCCCGCCCTAATCTATAATATAGTCATATATTATAAACCTATGCCTTCTAACTAACTCCTATATTAAGCTGAGATAAATTAAACTATAGTTAGACCTCTATGCTGCTAAATATCCTAATGCGGAGAGTTAATAATATCTATAACCTAGGTTAAGCACCCCCAGGCATAGTTTATATATCCTAACTAGTAGTAAGTTAGTAGAGACTAGAGCTGCCTTATGCCTTAGTAAGCTGTATATTACTAACTTCCTCTATAGTACTATTTAACTTAATAGTATTAACTAGGTAGCTAAGGGTGAAGATAGGGGTATTAATAGTAAAGTCCTTATTAATAGTATACTTATTATAGCTCTAGCTAAGCTTAGGAATCCGCAGTAAGAACTTAGATATAATAGGGTTCTTAGAGTTATAATTAAGGCGATCTTAAAAGAAGGTAATATAGAGATTAGCTAGTAACCGCCCTCTAGAGTCCTCTATTATAAATACTATAGCTCTTATATTCTTGATTATCTTATAGCCCTTAGTATTAATAGCTAGCTTAATCTACTATAGTAGGGCTCCTAGATTAATCTCCCTACTAGTTATATAGTTAAAGAAGCTAATAAGGTTCTTCTTATTTAGGGTATAAGCTAGCTAATACTTATCTTTAACTAGGCTACCTACTATAATAAAGTTAATTATATTCTAGTCTGGGGATAAGTTAGCTAGGGTCTAGAAGATATTGCGGTAGGTATTATTGGGATCCATTAGGATAACATTTTAGGTAGTATTAAAGCTTTGCCTAATTAGAAAATTGCGTTGCTTTATAATAGTAGTGAAGTTAGTAATAGTGACGCGCTAGGTCTCATTACTAGCAAGGAAGGCATAGAGGCGTTTAACTGGATCGGCAGGAGCGGGTATTGCTATTCTAGGCAATTTATAAAGTATATGCCTTAGTAAGAATCAACTTTCTAATATAAAGATATATAAATAGGGAATAGATACTTATATTTTAAGAGGGATAAAAGTAGATATAATAATAGGATAGTTAATAAGGTAGAAGGATATTAAGATATTTAAAGAGGATTATAAATTTTCAAGTAGATAAGAGAATCGTCCATAGAAAAAAGAAAGGGACGCCTCTTTTATTTACGCCTTCCAGCTAATTATTTAGGTAGTTTAGCAGGTAAGTAGGTTTAAATAGCTATTACTATCTTTAAGGTTAGGAGAGGAGCAGGTATTATCTTACTTAAGCCGCCCTAATATAGTGAACTAGGTCTCTAGGTTAAGTGTATAAAGGCATTAGGTTAATAGTTATATCTTAGTATTTGAATAAGTTAATATAGTTAAGCTTAAAACTTAGACCTTTAAAAGCTATATAAGAAATAATTATTTTATTATTCTTAGTATATACTTCTTCTATACCTTATAGCAGCTTATTAATACTTAGTATTATCTACCTCTTAATATATTTATTATGTTTGTTTAAGATGCTATATTTAACCCTTAGTCTAACTTAGAAGGTACTAAATGCGGGAGCTAGTATAAGCTAGAATAGCATAGGGCTTTAAAGGCTAGTTAATAATTAAGCCCGCCTAAAAGATCCCCATAATGCTTATAAATAAATACCTCAAAGAATAGAGAGCAATAATAATAGGTATAGAGTAAGGGTGGGGATCCTAATATAAGTATATATCTAGAACTAATCTATTTTATTTACTTCTTTCTTATTCTCTTATTCTACTTACTTAAGATCTTCTAATATTAAGAAACTGCCTACTCGCTTTGCTTTAGTTTTCTAGTAATCTATAACTACTCCCTTTCCTCCTAAACCCATGCGCGGAGATATAACTCTTCTAGAGGTGTCTAATAAAGATATTAAGGTCTTTTAACCCTTTTATTAGGAATATCTAGGCTATTACTATAATTAGACCTACTACTTTCGCTTTTACTATTGCAATTACTATTATTATTAGAGTTATCTAAGCTCTTATTTTTACTTATCTTAGTGTTTAATAGCCTAATAGCTGCCTTTACTATATAATCTTAATTTATTATACTATAGGAATTACTCTTGCCTATGCTTATTATATTATATAGAAGCCTTATAGTATAATCCCTAATAAATCTAATAAGTAAGTGAAGTATATCTAACCCCATAGATAAATTAGTAATACTCCTAGTAAGAGCCTGGACTATATCGCTTATCTGCAGCAAATATTTAGTAGAAAAGCTATATATATAGTATATAACTGGGAATAGACGCGCTATAGTAGTAATAGGAGGGGAGGGAACTTAGTTAGAACTTTTGAGACTAATCTTTCTAGAAGATTAGTTAAGGAGAAGTAAAGTAATTTTAGTTATAATTAGTAGTTATTACCTCTATTAAGATAGCAATGCGCGCAAGGTCCTAGCTAGTAGAGCTAGTAATACTATCCCGCTATTAGTATCTAGTAACCTCCTTTATTTAGGCAAGCAATAACTATAGCTCTTATAACTATCTTTAATAGACCTATAACCTCATTTCCCCTATCTAATAATAGTATTACTATATTACTATAAAATAGAGGTGTGATTTGAGAATAGAGTAGGAAGTGCAATAAAGTCTATTTTAGGTCCTTCTACTATATCCAAGGGGGCAGGAGCATCAATTAAGAGGCTGGAAGTAGAGCTTATTACAGAAGACGGGCTCCCCATAGAGTTAGGCGTTGCGGAGTTGCTTCTAGAGAGGATCTATAATACTAGAGTCCCTAATAAATCTTAAGCTATAAATTTAAGTCCTAGAACTATTAACTCTTTAGTGCAGATCTTACTATAGGTATTATTAGAGCTACTAATATTATTAGTAGCTAAGCTATTAGTATCACAGCTTTTACGGGTTTTGCCGCTCTTATTTATCTCTTTATCCTTAGTAATAATTAGATAATATCTATTAGTCCTAAATTTATAGCTTTAATTTTAGTTACTTACCTATATTCCTATTACTTATAATAGAACTTATTAGGCGGAGTTATTCCATTATATATCTAACTAGGCTAGAAGCTATAGGGAGATCTTTAAGCAATAGATTTACCTCTTTATAAGAGGTATATTCCATAGGATAGCAAAGTAGTAATATATAATATAAATAGAGCTTCAGGTGTAGCTAGATCTTATTAGAAGAGAAAGATCTATTTATTACTATTATGATATGATCTATCTTAGAGAGTAATATTAAGAACTCAATAGTATATATAATATTAGCTATATTAAGATTCTTAAAGAAATTAAAGCTAAGGTTATAACTAGAAAAGATGAGGAAATCGCCTATTTATTATAAATTAACGCCTAGAGAGAGAAGTATAATAAAAGTATACTTAATATATAGTTAATAATATAGGCTTCTATTGCCCCTAGATTTCTAATATCTAGTTTAAATATAGTTTGGGGCATTAGTAGGAGGAGTAATTATAGCTATTAATGCTCCTCGCGCTCTTATTAGCATTTCAATTATATAAACTTCTACTTACGCTCTTTTTTTTTATAGAGTTATCTTCCTATAGACTTAATATCTAGCTATCTGAACTATAGCTTAACTATTATTAATAAAAGAAGAAAGCTAAAATTAAGTTTTTAGGTATAAGCTAGCTAGTATAATAGTAAGGAAAAGAGGGCGTTATATAAGATATTAGTTATTTATATAGCAATAAGTCCCCTATTTATAAGTATAATAGTTAAGCCAAATAATTCACCCTCAACCTATAGAGGAGCCTGCCGCTTCTACACCTATATTAAAACCTAAAGCTAGAGTTAATTAGCCTACTAGCGCAATATAACTCTATTATTATATAGGATCCTAAATAGTATAATATTCTCTTCCAAGCCTAGCTGATATTCTTACTACACTAATAAGCTCTCTACTCTTTATAATTACTATTTATTTCATCTAAAATAATAGTAATAGCAGACTTACTAGGCTAGCTATTAGAATAGATAAAGAAACTTATAGCCCTGAGCCCCTGGCTAAGTCCCGCAAGCTACGTTACTAACTTTAGAGTAAGCTAAGATAATCTCAACCACCAGGGCTGCTCCTAGTAGCATATATTATAATTACTAGACTGAGATAGGCACCTATCTATCTATTAATACTAGTATCTAGCCTTAGAGTTACACCTAAATAGGCCTATTAAGCTAAGTCTAATCCTCTATTAAGCTTAATAAACCTTCTAACTAATATAACTACTTACCCCTAAGTATAAATAAATAAGAGGAGTTATCTACCCCTTAGATATCTAGGCTAAAATATATTATACATATTACCTCATAAGCTATATAATAAGCTTATACTAATAGAGTTTAAAGTAGAACTTATAGTTAGAGCTTTTAATAGTCTTAAGAATATTATACTAGCGCTTTGGGATTTATTTAAGCTTCCTAGCGCCCACTATCTTATATATATAATATAACTAATATTAGAACTATCTCATTAAGAGCTAAAATAAAATAGAGCTAGATTCCTAATATAACTAGAATAGAAAATACCTTTTTAAGTAATTTCCTTAACTTAGGAAGCTATAGTAGCTACTACCTAAAGCGCCCTTTAGTAAAGTCCAGCCATTTATATTTCCTACGCCTAGACACATATATATAAGTAACTAGCGTTAAGGCCTAGGTATTCTACTTATAATATAAGAGTATACTAATTAAATAATATTATTATTAATAAGCCCTCGCTCCTTAATATAAAAAACTACTACTAGGTTTATATTTTATCCTCTAGGAAGTTACTATATTATAGAGACCTCTATAACTACTTACAGCTATTCTTAAGACCTATACCTTAGCTAAAGATTCTAAGATACTAGTATAAGCTAATTCTTAGGGTCTTAGAAAGAAGATTACTTTATAGTACCTCTCTAAGGTCTAGACTAATATTAAATAAGCTAAATCAATTTAGAGGAGCACGCTATCTTATACATAGTATAACTAGGCTATTATTTAATAGAATAGCTACAGGGCATATATAACTTAACTAGTATGCCTTATCTTAGATATATAAGGCTATTCTTATTACTACTATCTCACTAGAGGTAAGCAAGCTAGATATCTAGGCTATAGTTAAGAGGTGAATTACCTAATAAGGGAATTCTATTAGCTCCAGCTATTCATCCCTTTACTAATACATCTTTAAAGGTTAGAAGACCTATAGCGAGATAACTCCATCCTCTATTAGCTAATAGCCCAGCTAGATACTAATATCTATAATAAGTAGTACTTTTCTTACTATAACTACTAACGCCCTTACTACTAGCTAAATAGAAAATATAGAACTTACTAAATATAGTAATTTCAAGGTATACCTACTTCTATTTGCCTGAGGAAGAACTTAGCCCCAGGGCTTCGCCCCAAGCGCTCATTATAATACCTAGTTTAATTACTTAGAGTAACATAGCATCTCTAATTACTACTTATAGTTATATAATCCCATAGCATATCCCATAATTCCCTTAGTTCTTAAATTACCTTAAGAGGCAATTTTAGATCTAGTAGCAGGGCAGAAAGGGGAGCCCTTAAGGATAAGTAATAGGCCTAATAGGCGCTTTATTAGGTATTTATAATTTTTAATATTAATAATTAATAAAATATTTAAGGTAAAAATAGCAGATAAGAGTAGATAAAATTACTATAAGTAGTAATATACTAAGGGAGTTAGTAATATAATTATAGGAGAAGACACTAAAGCCTACTAAAGCATATTACACCTAATATAAGCAAAACTACTATAAGAAACTAAAAGCACTAATATAAGCCTTATTTCTATTAGGTTTAATTAGCTTTAGTAGAAAAAGAGGTTTATTAGGTAGTTTATTATAGAGGCGAGAGTCAAAGAAAGATCAATAATATACTAACACTACCATAACGTATAGATATAGCTAAGACTAGTAGAAAGAAAGTAAATATAGCGTAGGTAGTGCTTAGGGAAATAAAAGGTATAAGAGTAACTTCGAGGTATATTAGCATATTAGGCGGGGCGGGCGCCGTTTTATAGGAGCGCAAAACCAGCGAGGGATAGCATAGCCGAAAATTACCCGATATAGCAGGCGCCGAAAATAGCATATCAGCGCCGCCGTTTCCAAAGGCAGGCAAGCCGTCTCTTGTTTTACTTAATTAAGTAGCTATAATAATAACCTAAGCTATAATAATAGCTTACTTAAGTCTATACTATAAGACGAGAACTAATTCCTATACTATATCTTAATTAGAGTTAATAATAACTATAAGAAGCTTAATTAAGACTTGTTTAATAATACTAAATTAATTAATAATACCTACTTATTAGAGAAATATAGTCCCAAACTCCTGAACTTAAGTAATATAAATAGTTTTAAAATAAGTAGAATAGAGATATATAATAAAAAGAGATCTAATTTATTAAATACGAGCTAGGAGCTAGCTTAAATAATATAATTTTACTAAATAACAATAGGAATAGCACTAAAGAATTAGTATAAATCAAGGAAGATAAAGACGGGGAAGACCAATACTATGAGCTTATTAGCTAAGCTTAGAACAAACTAAGTAGCATAAATATATTTCTTAGGGCTACTAAGAGCCATATAAGACAAGATAGAAGAGACAAAGCCCAACAAAATAATAACTAAAATAAAGCTAAAACCCCCCCTAAAGTTAGAAGGTTCCCCTAATTCAGGAGAGAGCATTTATACTACTCTATTAATACTAAGACTATAAAACCGAAAATCCTCAAGTCCTAATATTTACTTAGCTTCACCCCCTCATCATAGAGCTAGCACATAAGATTTAGTCAATATATAGTTAGAGAAATAGTAACAATATAAATAGAACCGCTCAGCTAGATTAGAAGCTACTAAATAGAGCTAGTATAGAGTTATTACTCCACCTAACTCATAACATAATAAATAATTCTAAAATACGCTCTAAGGAAACTAGACCTCTCATAATAAAGTTATTAATACTAATTCTTAGGAGTTATACTATATCAAAATATATACACTACTACACTTATAGCACTATAGTATAGAATAAAAAAGAAGCAAATAGTTTATAGTTAATATAGTAATATCAGAAGAGAAAAATACAGCAAGAGCTAAACTTATAAATAGAATAATTACTTACTAATTATTACGGAATTCATTAATTAATTCGGAGTTTTTAGGACCATTCAAGGATGAAATAGGAGGCAAGGGAATATAGTGATATTAGACAGACGTAGGCGCTAGAGTTGCATCCAACTTGCGGGCGGGGGCAACTTCCCCACCCTGGGAAAGAGGCCTTAGGCCCCAAGTCATATATTTAGCTCACTTAGCTCGGGCCCAAACAGACTTAGCAGAAACACACCACTTTATACTACACATCCCGACCCCTTCTTAGGTGCAGCCGAACAGCACCTATTTTGTGAAATACGGCGGTAAGCCAACTGGCCTGCGTTAAACTCCATATTTCCAGAGTTTCGTTTCCGGAAAACCTTACCATTGGTGTGGGAAGTGGGCTAATGATAATCGATTTCCGCGCGTTCCACGCAAATCCCCCTCTCTTGTCCGGTACCCCCACCAAAAGACTCACGAACTCATGAGCCATGCTGCACTTTAAAAAGCCACCTTCGCGTCCTTCCCGATTACACTCTTGTTTCTAAATACAACCGATATTGCGCCCTCACTTACACTCCTTCGTAGGAAGTCATTCGTCACAATGTCAAACTCCAGCGAACGTAAGCCTGTCCCTGACCAAGCCGAGGATGACGCTTGGTTCCCCTCTCCCTTCTCTTTAACTCAATACACCGGTCCCAAGACCGCGCATACAAAGGGGGCAAATGGAAGATCCTCCTTATTGCCACGCAGGAACGGTATCTGAAGATGGCCGGTGGCGAGTTCTTCTCGACGGGCAACCATCCTGTCGAAATGCTGCTCCCCATGGTTCATCTTGACGCTGCTGGTTTCGACATTGATATTGCTACCATCTCCGGCGACCCTGTCAAATTCGAGATGTGGGCTTTCCCCAAGGAGGACGAAGCTGTGAAGGGCATCTATGAGAAGTACAAGCAGAAGATTCGCAACCCACTCAACCTCGAGGAGGTGTGGGGCAACGGTTTCTCGACCGACACGCCCTACATCGCTGTCTTCATCCCGGGTGGACACGGCGTCTTGAATGGTGTTCCAGATTCAGCGACTGTCGGGAATATTTTGCGCTGGGCCCATCAGAATGAGCGATACTATATCACTCTGTGCCACGGACCGGCCAGTATGCTTGCTGCAGACGTGGGCAAGCCTGCAGGAAGCAAGTTCATATACGACGGCTACGAGATTGTGGTGTTCCCCGATTCGCTTGACTCTGGTGCAAACATCGACATTGGATACATTCCTGGCAAAATGGAATGGCTTGTTGGCGATCGCCTGCGAAAGCTCGGTGTCAGGACGTTGAACGAGGGCATCACTGGTCAGACACATCAGGACCGGTACCTACTCACGGGCGACTCGCGGCTTGCGTCCAATAACCTTGGAAAGCTTGCCGCCGGTGTCCTGTTAAAAGATGTCGCCAATCGGGGTTGAAGGGATGAAACAGCCGAGGACATCCAAGGGAAATATATCACCAGAGGTAGTTTTTGCAGCAACGCATAGGCATAATGTATTCACAAAAGAAAGACATTTAGTTGCTTGGGTACATGATCATCGTGCCACCTAAAACTGTGTCTATCTCACTGAATGCTGGTGCGGTTGGTCCGACTACCAATCATTCGGCACTCCTACTGCTCATCCTCTCCTATCTCAGGCTTCCTGGCATACACACAATGTCTACCCACAGCGTCAGCATCATCAACGTCACTAAAGCACACGCTTCGCACTCACATCCGCCAGTACGCGTGGATCTTGAGACTGCGAAGCTCCTTCCTCGCCAAAGCGCACAGCGCGAAGACCTCCTCCTTGGTCCAACCCATCACGCGCGTAAGGAGAGCAAGTGAGATTGCTTCGAGGCCCATGTTGAGGTTGTGAAATTGCCAATTGCCGAGGTTCTTCAGGTGCGGGTCCTTGGGCCACGGGTTGAGAGGGCATTTGAACTCGTGCAGCTTCACGTCAACGAAGCCCGTCGCTTTCATGGTATCTATGTGAACCGACAGACTGTCGATCGGTCTACCCATTTGCTTCGATGCCTGATAAACAGCCTCGTGCCACTTCCAAAGGGCTGAATCCTTGGACACGGTGTCGTCGTCGCAACCAAGGGGGAGGGCGAGATCACCGACCTCGTACCAGCCACCAGGAGTGAGATTACTAGAGAATTCACAAGCTCATTAGTCTATCATCTGGGGAATAAAAGCTGCGATGGATGGTAGGAAGTGAAATTCGGGAAGTGATAGCCTTGGACTTTCACCAAACCTGCGATATGGTAGGGTAGTACTTACTCATAGACTTTTTGAATGATGGCAGGTACGTTAGCGAAGGCACCGGCCATGCCGCGGCACATGATGAAGTCGAAGGGGGTTTTCCATAGCCATTCCTTCTCAAGGTCATCAACCTCGAAGAAGCAATTTGTAGGTGTCCTGTGAACTCCATGAGCCCAAGACGCACAAATGGCACTCCTACCTCATTCTTACCATTCAGGCTGGATCGGGCTGAGGTCAACGCCGATAACCTAACAAGTACTTTTCATCAACTCAGTGAACAGATTTCTGGCGTGTCGTTGCTCCTACCTCTGCAGCGGGGAACGCGTCCGCTATCGTGTGACTTAAGCCAGTGGCTCCGGGAGATGAATTGATGCTAGTGTTTCGGCTTACCATAGTCGATTGCCCATACGCCCGTCCCGGTTCCAAGGTCGAGAACTCTTTTGGCAGTCTTATGACCAGGATTGAGTGCCAATTCGCCGTCGAAGCACACCAACCAGACGTGGTGTTGTAAGTCTGCAGAGGGCGTGAGTTACGTAGCGCAGGAAGAGGCCCCAAAGCGCTCTTGTAGAATGGCTCACCATAACGTTCACTTTCTCTCTTCAATTCACGCCGCAGTTAGAAATTCCACATCATTTGAACACGAGTGAAGGGGCTTGAAGCTCACATCGTCGTTGGGATAGCTATATTCTGTGTCACAATGTCAGCAGTAGTTAATTCATCTTTGGCCGTGTTAAGGTCATCATAACGACGTACTCCCCGCGCTTAAAGAATGATAAGTTCTGCCATTCTCTACTTGACTCTCCATAATGCTCGACCTGAGAGATGCCAACGACGAAGACTCGTGGACCTACATTAGGTCAATATCTTTGATTCTTGACACTGTGTGCTAAGAGGTACGTGGCGGGGCGGAGGTGTACTTACGTCTCCAACCTCGGACGCGTCGTCCGCATTGATAGGCTAGATTGAAAGCGAAGACTGTCAGCAAGGATCCAACGACCTATACAGTACAAAGAGTCTGTCCTAAATGTGAAAGATCGTACATTCTCAGTATCCGGTGGGGTCTGCATTGTCGCGAGGCTGTAGCCAAAGCGGCGATAATTCAATTCACTGTCTTGGCGTTTGGTTGCCCGCGCGATTTCGAACTCCGGAGTTCTTCGCCTACCTTGGCTTGAGGTATGCAAGTGGAAGACAAACTTGATCTCTGTTGGAAGGGGCCTTCCCCCTAAATATGCCCGAGTGCAACATGGGGGTTCCAATGGACAGCCCCACTCACAGTTCACGCGAACCAACAACAATGAAAATGACACATGTCGCAACAGCGGTTGGAACTGCTCGGCGGGCGCGGGAATTGCGCTTCGTGGAAGAAAACCCGCTGCGATGTGATTGGGGGGAGAGGAAGTCGTGTCCTTGGGATGTGGGAGAGTTGCTCGGCGTTGGATCTTGATTGGCTACACACCCCGGTGACTCCTGCACCGGGGCAGCATCGCCTGCAGCCGCTGAGAAAAGGTGACGATTATCACAATCCCTGCAACCGTTGCCTTTCACCAACAAAATATGTTGAAGAATGCTGCGAGGATCATTGGCCTGCTACTCTACATCGTTGTCACTGATGGATACCAATGGGGGAGAGGGGAATGAGAAAGAAATAGGAAAAAACGCCTCAGACATTCTCTTTCGTATCCGTCTCGGTCGTTTTGCAGGCCCCTGCAGCGGCGAAGCAGTGTTTAGTTCCTTACGGAAAGACGACGACGGAAATAGGGCATTCGTATTGCTGTAAACCTCACGACAACAGAACCTCAAATCTTCCAATAACGCTAGTTTTCGTGTGTGTAATGAGTCACTGTGGGATGAATGACGTGACGTAATTCGGTGAAGCACGCCTACCTTAAGCTGAGGCCTGCCTATTCCTACGTCCGACCACGTGTTGATGGTGTGTTGGAACACTGAAGTTTATAATAAATCAACGGGGTTGCTAACTCACCCGAGTCAACTTTTCATTTGCAAAGTTGTTTTCGTACAAAACTCTCCATGAGATAGAAGTTGTGTGACAAAGATGAATCATGATCTTGAATACTGGTTGAGGAATTGGGTACTACCTCTTATCCTCATTGTTAAACACCTCTTTTCATTTCCTTGTCTTTTTTTGTCTTTACTCCCTCGTTTGGTCTTGCCGTCTCCAAGGTGTGTATTGATCGTCAAACGCATGAACAACGATGTTGTGGGAAGACAATGACGGAGGTACGACCTTTGTACCATAACTGAGTCAAAAACAGTCGTTCTACGCCTGACTACCCAGCGCCTACACCACTTCTCAATCCCCCCAGCATCTCAACACCAAACCCCCATCCACAAACCACCAACCAGCCCCCCAAACCCACCCATGGTCCCCCGTCCTCCCCGCCCCCGCCGCACCTCCC
>JAXCEF010000211.1:0-90923 GCA_037178605.1 Colletotrichum euphorbiae
GTTGCTGAGTGAATCTTGGGGTTCCAGGAGTATGGTGATTAGTTGTAGTCCTCATAAGGGGGTTGCAGTATAAGATAAAGCTGAGAGTACTGTTGGGGTAATTATGAAGTTGATTGCTAAAGAGCTATAGAAGTCTATTCCTAGGAGTCCCAAGTCCATACTATATATAAGTCCTAAATAGTCCCTGGTCCTGCTATTGGGTGATTACCTCTATATATTAGTGATTGTAATTAGTTAGTAAGACTAACTGATCACTAAGTGCTTCCTTTTGCGCTCCACTAATTATTCTTTATCTTATTATTATGTAACTTATACTATAGTTCTTCTATGCTGCGGGCATCCCTAGTGTTCCCATGATCCTATAGTATAAATATCCTGTCCTAGTCGTCTGACGCCTAGGTGGGTTAGTTGGTTGTTATTCTTATATAATGGGTTATAATATTAGGTCTCCCTCTTAAAGGTCTTGTCCTCAAGGCCTAATATAAGTAGGTTGTTAGTCCTAGGTTGGGGATCTGTTAATTGTACTCCCTGGTTTTTCTATGGTGCTGATACTATGTCAGGTCGCGTTCAAAAATCAAATTCATATTCCGCCTCTACTCTTCGTTATTGCAATTATGCGCTTCATATTGCTAAGTTTGGTATTATTATTAATATGCCTTGTTTATATTGTTGTTTGTTAGGGAAGCGTTATAAGCTTCTCCCTGGAGGTGAAGTTTGTAGTGAGTATACTCGCTTGGGGCGTTTGTGTGATGTAGTAGCTAATATGGTTTGCGCTTATATATATTATTACTATACTGGTGTTTGTTGTTTTGCTGATTTATTCTCTAGTTAATTAATTACTAGATAAAGTAGCTTATTTAGAGGATGCTGAAGTAGTAGAGGAGGAGGTGTTGCATAAAAAGGCTGCTGCCTTATATGCTGCGCAAGCTGAGTTAGATAAGTCTATGGTGCGGCTGGATTATTTGAGAAAGCAAAAAAGGATAGTATTTCATAAAGGTTGTGAAGTTACTAAGGAGGAACTAGTAGCTTCTCCCGTGCTAGAGGCTTAGTCTATAGGTGGTTTTAGTGTAGTTAATTTAGATGTAGTCTTAGGGGATTAGAATCCTAGTACTCCGAACTTTCTATTAAGTGAGGCGTCCTAGTTTGCTAGTATCCCTAATTATATAAATAGGTTAGTATCTTATGGTTAGTCTTATTATGTTGGTCTGACTATAGGATAGGGTTAAATAAACTAGGTCTTGTTTTTGCGCGTCCTCTTGGGTGCGGGTGCCATTTGTGGTTTATTTGTTATTTGCTGTTCCTAGTATGTGCGGAGTTGATCTTATATGTGTTTGAGATTTGTGGCTGGTTCCTATATATTATCCTCATGCCTATACCCCTTCCACTTAATGAGGTATCAGGTTTCATTCTTGTCTTTAATATAGTTAATAATTTATTTAATCTCGTATTCTAGTTTATTTAATTCCATAATAATGAGGTTGTTTATTTGTGATCCTTATGGTGCTAGTTTGAGAAGTAAAATGTGAAAGATTGGATAGCACTTTATGGTATCTGGTAGTGAGAGTTTATAGCTAACGTCTAATAGTTTTTTGTCAATTTGAAATAGTCCAAGTTTTTTATAGTCTAATTTGTTGCTTAGTCGTTTGGTTTTAATGTTTCATTAGGTGAGGTAGATACTATCTCCCTCCTTTAGAGTTAGTCCCTCAACTCTTTTCTTGTTGGCGTATTTGCGTATTTGTTTGCGCATGAATTTGAGGTCTTTAGGGAGTTTTTGTTGAATTTCTCGAATTTTCTTGATATCTACTATAGCTTTAAGTGCTGCTGGGCCTTGTTGCGGTTCTCCGTATGCGGTGGGGTTGAATCTGTAGTTGAGATAGAATAGTGATTCTTTTATACTTTCTCCTATTGTACTGTTGTAGGCGAATTGGGCTATTAGTAGTAGTGATACCTAATTATTTTGTTTGTAATTGATGTAATAGCGTAGGTAGATCTTAAGGATTTAGTTAATTTGTTTAGTTTGTCTGTTGGTTTGCGGGTGAAAAGCGGTTGAGAGTTTATGATTAGATCTAAGCTGCGAGATCAGGGATCTCCAGAACTTTGAAGTAAACAGTTTGTCTCTGTCTGACACGATTTCTATTAGTATGCTGTGTTAGCTGATGATAGTTTTTAGAAATATATAACTAAGGTCTTCTGCGGTACTTGATTCTATATATGGGATGAAGTAGGCGTATTTCGTGAGTTGGTCTACAATAACCAAAATGTTGTTGTACTTGGTATTAGTTATTGGTTCTTTTGACTTTAGTAATTTGATAATAAAGTCCAGAGATATGGATTGCTATGCTGCTTCTAGTACTAGTAGTAGTTAAATTTTCCTATAGGGTTGATGTTGGCTGGGTTTGCTCTTGGCGCAAATTTCGCAGTCTTTGATAGTATTTACTACTTCCTATTATATAGTAGTTTTGTTGTAGTGTTGCTAGATGCGTTTCTATGTCTTAGTAACGCCTTGGTGTCTATATGCTGGGGCTAAGTGTATTTCCCTAATGGTTTTAGGGGTTATTCGTCCAGTTGAGCTAGTATTGACCTTCCTGGCTATTATCAAGAGTCTTATTGCTAGCATAAGGTTTCTATTCTTATCTTGTTTTAAGATAACTTAAGTTTCCTCTAGTACTGGGATGTTGTGGTCTGATTAGTAGCTGAGAGCGTTAGCTCTGCTATTTTTATTTCCTTTCTTGTAATTAATCTTAAAGTTAAATTTAGATAGGAATTCTAACTATCTGATTTATTATTTGTTGAGTGCTTTTGAGGTTATGAAATAAGAAAGATTCTTATGGTTTGTGTATACCTTAATTAGGTATTTTGTTCCTAATAGCTATAGTCTCTATTCTTTGAATGCTTTAATAATTACTATAAGTTCCTTATTGTATATTTAGTAGTTAAGTTCAGGTCTGCTGAACTTTTTTGATATGAAGGTAACTGGTTGTAGTTAATTCTTATTATCTCATTATTTGAGTTATACGCCTATAGTGAAATCTGAGGCGTTGGTTTCTAATTCGAATAGTTTATCAGGATTGGGTATAGATAGGATAATATCTTTCTCCACGTGTTGCTTAATCTTTTTAAAGTCGTTTTAGTGCTCTTTAGTCTATTGGAATATATTGTCTTTCCAGGTTAAGTCCTGGAGTTATTAGCTTATTTTAGTGTAGTTCCTAATGAATCTTTAGTAGAAGTTAATAAATCTGAGGAATAATTATATATCCTTAATATAAGTAGGTGTAGGCTAGTTATGGACCGCCTTGATTTTGTCTTTAGATATCTGAATAATCCCTGGGGTAATAGTGAATCTAAGGAATTTAACTTCTTATTGGTGGAATTTGCTTTTTGCTAGCTTAACTAAGAGTTTTACTTCTTATAGTCTTTATAGTACTTCATGTATGTGCTCCTTGTGTTCTCCTAGCGTTTTGGAGAAGATGAGGATATTATTGAGGTATACTACAATAAACTTATTGAGGCATTATTAGAGTGTTTTGTTAATTATGGTCTAGAACGTTATAGGGGCGTTAGTGAGTCTGAAGGGCATTACAAGTGTCTCAAAGTGTCTACGTTATGTTCTAAAAGCCGTTTTCTATTCTTCACCTTCCTTAATGCGGATAAGGTTATAAGCTCCCTTAAGGTTAAGGGCTATAAACTAGTTCGCACTATACAGGAGGTCGCATAGCTTAGAGATAAGTAGTAATAGGTAATAGTTTTTGATAGTAATATTATTGAGTTTCTAATAGTTAACGCATAGTTATTTCTTCCCGTTCTTCTTAGGTATAAAGAGTACTGGATACCCTGCTGGGGATATTGAGGGTTGAATAAATCCTTTCTTAAGGTTCTCTTCTAGGTAAGCGTTAAGTGCTTCTATTTCTTCTTAATTAAGTCCATAGATTTTTTTAAATATTAGTTCTTTTCTGGGCTTCAGCTTGATCTTATGATTATAGCTGCTATATTCTAGTAATCCGGTATTAAGTTCTTTAGCGAATAGTTTATTATACTGCTAGTATTCTACTAAAATAGATAGCAATTAATCTTCTCAATTAATATCTATTACTAATAATATCCTGGCGTTTGCATCCTTAATTTGTAGGTAGGCGAGAAATCTTCTTACTTCAGTTATTTTGCGAGGTTTGTTTGAGGCGCCCTTTTTTGGCTGCTACTCAGTAACTAAATCCTGGTCCTAATAGAGTTAGCCTATTCTCCAATCTATCTGTAGGTTACTATTATATAACTATAGTCTTCTGAGGATGATATTATATTTATCTCCTATCTCCATAATATTAAAGTTTAGTCGCTCATTCCAGCCATAGATCTACAAAGGGAGTTATGCAGTCTCTGTATTAATGCGTCCTCCGCCGTACTGGACTTGTTCTCCTTTAATAGTGTTGAGGTTATAGTAGTCTTTAACTACTTTCTTATTCCAGATTATCTATTATTTATTCACTATTCTGGGCGAAATAAAGTTTCCTTAGGCTCCGCTATTAATCATTGCAGTAGTCCATTTTCTATTAAGTTGTATTTGGACTTATATATGCTTATATTATTGAGTTTTTTGCGCTATTGCGCTGTATAGGAACCTTGTTGTTTTTGCCTGTTGTTGTTCCTGGTTGGTAGGCGAGTCTAGTTTTTTGACTGTTGGCGCTGGAGTTGTCTCTGCTATGCTTTAGCTTTTTCTTCCAAGTGGATTCAGCATTTGTCATTCATGCATTAGTCCCATTCCATGTAGGGGTCGTTGAGACATCTTATGGGGTAGTGATGATATAGTTTGAATAATACTATATTGTTGTTAATTATTTGGGCTAAGTCCCACATAGGGAGTTAGTTCTCTAGGTAGTATTGCGTGATGGGTCTAGTATTATATCTTTGAGGATAGAAGTTATACTCATACTTATTAGCTCGGTATTCATTGCAGTAGTCCGTGAGGCACTAAGCCTAGAACATATAATAGTGTTAGTTATGCGTGGGGTTGAGATGGGTATGATCTCCTTTAACCCATGTTGTGAATAAGAGGTTTCTTCTTTTGCATCTAGATACGCTATAAAAAGCAATTTCCTAGTCGTCCTAGTGAGGGTTGATCTCCTTCTTATGGAGGTACCTTAAGTAGTTGGCTGGCTCTGATCTAGTTCCTTCAGATGAGGTGTCATTAATTTTAAATGAGGTTTATTTAATTTATTTTTCTACTTCTGGGTTTAGCTATTGTTTATTGGTTATTATAGCGGATAGTTTATTCCGTTTGGCTCTTCTAGCGTAATAGAGCTCATCTCGTCATTCTCAAGAGGGCTATGTCTTGTAGTTCTATATAGGTTCTCTTACTGCTTGGTCTTTTGTTTTGTTATTGATCTGCTGGATCCGCTCAGGGTTGTCCCTGGCATCCTGTTGTCTCTTAATATAGGCTTATAGTGACCTAATCTGTTATTGCCACATGACTTCTTCGGGTTATATTCTTGCTTGTAGCTTGCATACTTGAAGTCCTTGTTATAGCCTGGTAATGCGGACTTTGTTATTAATTTTAATATCTATACCTAAGGGTGTATGCAATATTTCGTTAAGTTGCTTATTAGCTTTCCTCTCTGCCTTTAAGTAGGTTTAGTATCCTACTACTAGGGTATATGTAGGTGCTAGGGGGATACTGGTGGTATTATATTCTAACTAATGAGGGTTCTTTAGGTACCACCCTGTGTGTTCCTTGTGGTCTGAGTGGGCTCCACACTTGTTGTTGTAGTAGGTGGTCTAATAAAGTTATTCATGAGGTGTGGTTTTAATAGCGAGGCTTGCTTATTATTTCTTGGGTACTGGTTGAAAGCGTTCTTTTTTAGGGGATTAATATTTGTAGGCTAGATGCCCCGTCTTGTTGTAGTTATAGTATTGCTTATCTTTCTTCTAGTTGTTGTTCTGCTTGCTGTCTTTATGGGCTGCGCTAAGGTCTATAGGTCCACTATAGTATCTGTAGGTAGTGGTGTACTGGGGGGCCCTGGGGTTATACCTGTGGTTAGAGGTTTGTTTAGCGCGGTGGTTATTACTGGGTTGGTATAGGTTGCTCTTTCTTCTATTGTCGTTTTATCCTATTTTATTATTCTAAGTAGATTATCCTTTATGTTTAAGGCGTTATTTATAGAGGTAGTTATTGATTTTAACTGTAGTATCTATATATTAGTGGAGTTCTTTGGGGCAGTTAAGTTGTGCAAGCTTATCCTTAACTTCTTCCTTTAGGCCTTGGTAGAACTTAGCTATTAGGGCTTCTTCTCCTTAGTCTAGCTTGGATGAAATCTGCTAGAACTTAGTAGCATACTTACTGGCTAATTCTTTTTATGTGAGATTAGTGAGTTTGCGTTTAGCAATTTATTCTTTATCTAGGCTTCTAAAGGCTTCCTAAAGTTTCTTCTCAAACTTACTATACTTCCTAAATACTTTCTAAGTTTCTTTATCTTACTAGTTATATAGTTTACCTAATTAGTCCCTCATTAATGGTTTAAACTAGGTGAGGGTATCTCCCCTGAGGAAGGATGCGGCTTAGTGAACCTTTATGGTTTTATCTTGAAATAAGGCGGTATAGTAATAAAGGTAGGCTTAGGTGCGGGTGAGAAATCCTTGAAGGGTTCCTAGCTCTCCTGAGTATAGAGCAGGTTCTGGGTACTTGGCCTTGGGTCCATGTTGGGTAGCTAGCTGCGCGTTTTCCTATTGGAGCTGGAGGATCATGTCGTATATCTATTGAAGGCTTATTATTTCCTGGGTGTTTGTAGGGGCTGTCTGGGCCTGTTGGTTGTTTGTGGGTCTTGGGGCTATAGGTTATATGTTCCTAGTACTGTTGGCTTGCTGCGCGTTATTGTTAGGAGTTAATATGATTCCTATCTTATACTATTTAGTAGCGTTAAAGGTTAACTTACTAAATAGGAGTAATTAAAGTGTTATAGTTAGCTATCTAATAGTAGGGTTCTGCTAATAGAAGCTGAGAGATAACGCTAGGTTAATAGTATAGTCTTACTATGCTATGTTGCTAAGTAAATCTTAGGGTTCTAGGAGTATAGTAATTAGTTATAGTTCTCATAAGGGGGTTGTAGTATAAGATAAAGCTGAGAGTACTATTGGGGTAATTATGAAGTTAATTGCTAAAGAGCTATAGAAGTCTGTTCCTAGGAGTCCTAAGTCCATACTATATATAAGTCCCGAATAGTCCCTGGTCCTGCTATTAGGTGATTACCTCTATGTATTAGTAATTGCAATTAGTTAGCAAGACTAACTGATCACTGAGCGCTTCCTTCTGCGCTCCACTAATTATTCTTTATCTTATTATCACGTGACTTATACTATAGTTCTTCCATGCCGTGGGCATCCCTAGTGTTCCCGTGATCCTGCAGTATAAATGTCCTGTCCTAGTCGTCTGACGCCTAGGTGGGTTGGTGTTACGACCCGTTATGCAAGGATAACAACCAACCAACCCACCTAGGCGTCAGACGACTAGGACAGGACATTTGTACTGCAGGATCACGGGAACACCAGGGATGCCCACGGCATAGAAGAACTATGGTACAAGTCACGTGATGATAAGATAAAGAATGATCAGTGGAGCGCAGAAGGAAGCGCTCAGTGATTAGTTGGTCTTGCCAACTGATCGCAATCACTGATGCATAGAGGTGATCACCCAACAGCAGGACCAGGGACTGTTCGGGACTTGTATATAGTATGGACTTGGGACTCCTAGGAACAGACTTCTATAGCTCTTTAGCAATTAACTTCGTGATTACCCCAATAGGTACTCTCAGCTTCATCTTATACTGCAACCCCCTTATAAGGACTATAACTAATTACTATACTCCTAGAACCCCAAGATTCATTTAGTAACTTAGTATAGTAAGACCATATTATTAACCTAGTATTATCCCTCAGCTTCTATTAGTAGAACCCTACCGTTAGATAGCTAACTGTAATACTTTAATTGCTCCTGTTTAGTAAGTTGACCTTTAATGCTACTAAATAGTATAAGATAGGAATTATATTGACTCCTAATAATAACGCGCAGCAAGCCAATGGTGCTGGGAATATACGACCTACAGCCCCGAGACCCGCAAACAACCAACAGGCCCAGATAGCCCCTACGAACACCCAGGAAACAATAAGCCTTCAATAGATATATAACATAATCCTCCAGCTCCGATAGGAAAACGCGCAGCTAGCTACCCAATATGGACCCAAGGCCAAATACCCAGAACCTGCTCCATACTCAGGAGAGCCAGAAACCCTTCAAGGATTTCTCACCCGCACCCAAGCCTACCTTCATTACTACGCCGCCTCATTTCAAGATGAAACCACAAAGGTTCACTAAGCCGCATCCTTCCTCAGGGGAGATACCCTCACCTAGTTCAAACTATTAATAAGAGACTAACTAGGCAGACTATATAACTAGTAAGATAAAGAAACTTAGAAAGTATTTGGGAAGTATAGCAAGTTTGAGAAAAAACTTCAGGAAGCTTTTAGAAGCCCGGACGAAGAATAAATCGCTGAACGCAAACTCACCAATCTCACACAAAAGGGATCAGCCAGCAAGTACGCCGCTAAGTTCCAATAGATTTTATCTAAGCTAGATTAGGGAGAAGAAGCCCTGATAGCTAAGTTCTACCAAGGCCTAAAGGAAGAAGTTAAGGATGAGCTCGCATGACTCAACCATCCCAAAGAACTCCACCAATATATGGACACTACAGTTAAAATTAACAACCGCCTCTATGAATAACGCCTTGAACGCAAAGGATAGTCTACTTAGAATAATAAAGTAGGACGAAATAATAACAGAAGAAAGGGCAACCAATACCAACCCAGTAATGACCACCGCGCTGAACGAACCTCCAACCACAGGTATAACCCCAGGGCCCCTTAGTACACCACTGCCTACAGACACCATAGCGGACCTATGGACCTCAGCGCAGCCCATAAAGATAGCAAGCGGAACAATAACTGGAAGAAAGACAAGCAATGCTACAACTGCAACAAGACGGGACATCTAGCCTACAAATGTCGATCCCCTAAGAAAGAATGCTTTCAACTAGTACCCAAGAAACAACAAGCAAGCCTCGCTATTAAAATTACACCTCACAAACAACTTTATTGGACTACCTGCTACAACAATAAGTGCGGAACCCACGTAGACCACAAGGAACACGCAGGATAGTACCTAAAAAACCCTCATCAGTCAGGATATAATACTACCAGTATCCCCCCAGCACCTATACATACCCTAGTAGTAGGATACTAAACCTACTTAAAGGCAGAGAGGAAAGCTAATAAGCAACTTGACGAAATATTACCCACACCCTCAGGCGTGGACATCGAAATTAACAACAAAGTCCGTATTACCAGGCTATAATAAGGACTTCAAGCATGCAAGCTACAAGCAAGAATACAACCCGAAGAAGTCATATAGTAACAACAGATTGGGTCACTACAAGCCTATATTGAGCGACAACAGGATGCCAGGGATAACCCTAAGCAAATCCAGCAGATCAATAACAAAACAAAAGACCAAGCAGCAAGAGGACCTACATAGAACTATAAGACATAGCCCTCTTGAGAATGATGAGATGAGCTCTATCACGCTAGAAGAGCTAAATAGAACGAACTATCCGCTATGACCACCAATAAATAATAGCCAAACCTAGAAGTAGAAAAATAGATTAAATAAACCTCATTTGAAATTAATAACACCTCATCTAAAGAAACTAGATCAGAGCCAGCCAACTACTTAAGGTACCTCCATAAGAAGGAGATTAACCCTTACTAGGATAACTAGGAAATTGCCTTTTATAGTGTGTCCGGACGCAAAAGAAGAAACCTCTCATTCACAACATAGGTTAAAGAAGATTATGCCCATCTCAACCCCATATATAACCAACACTATCGTGTGTTCTGGGCTCAGTGCCTCACAGACCACTGCAATGAATATTAAGCTAATAAGTATGAGTATGACTTCTATCCTCAAAGATATAATACTGGACCTATCACGCAATACTACCTAGAGAATTAACTCCCCATGTGGGACTTAGCCCAAATAATCAATAATAATATAGCATTATTTAAACTATATCGCTACTACCCTATGAGATGTCTTAATAACCCCTATAGGGAATGGAACTAATGCATGAACAACAAATGCCAAATCCACTCAGAAGAAAAAGCTAAGGCATAGTGGAGGCAACTCCAGCGCTAATAGTCAAAAAACTAGACTCGCCTACCAACAAGGAACAACAACAGGCAAAAACGACAAGGTTCCTATGTAGCGCAATAGCGCAGAAAACTCAACGATACAAGCATATACAAGTCCAAATATAACTTAATGGAGAATGGATTACTGTAATAATTGATAGCAGAGCCTAAGGAAACTTTATTTCGCCTAGAACAGTAAATAGATAATAGATAACCTGGAATAAGAAAGCAGTTAAAGACTGCTATAACCTCAATACTATTAAAGGAGAATAAGTCTAGTACGGCGGAGGACGTATTGATACAGAGACCGCGCAACTCCCTTTACAGATCTATGGCTGGAATGAGCAACTAAACTTCAATATTACAGAGATAGGAGACAAATATAACGTTATTCTTAGAAGACTATGGTTATATGATAGTAACCTACAGATAGATTGGAGAATAGGCTAACTCTATTGAGACTAGGATTTAGTCACTGAGCAGCAGCTAAAGAAGGGCGCCTCAAATGAACCTCATAAAACAACTGAAGCAAGAAGATTCCTCACCTACCTACAAATTAAGGATATAAACGCTAGGATATTATTAGTAATAGATATTAATAGAGAAGATTAATTGCTGTCTATCCTAGCAGAATACTGGCAGTATGATAAACTATTCGCTAAAGAACTTGACACTGGATTACTGGAATATAGCAGCTATAATCACGAGATCAAGCTGAAGCCCAGAAAAGAACCAATATTTGAAAAAATCTATGGACTCAATTAAGAAGAAATGGAAGCACTTGACGCTTACCTAGAAGAGAACCTCAAGAAAGGATTTATTCGACCCTCAACATCCCCAGCAGGGTATCTAATACTCTTCATACCTAAGAAGAACGGGAAGAAATGACTATGCGTTGACTACTGGAAACTTAATGATATTACTATTAAAAACTATTACCTATTACTGCTTATCTCTGAGCTATGCGACCTCCTATATAGTGCAAACTAGTTTATAGCCCTTGACCTTAAGGGAGCTTACAACCTTATCCGCATTAAGGAGGGCAAAGAATGGAAAATAGCTTTCAGAACATAATGCAGACACTTTGAGATACTTGTAATGCCCTTTGGACTCACTAACGCCCCTGCAACGTTCCAGACCATAATCAACAAAACACTCTAATAATGCCTTAATAAGTTTGTTATGGTATACCTCAATAATATCCTCATCTTCTCCAAAACGTTAGGAGAACATAAGGAGCATATACACGAAGTACTATGAAGACTGCAAGAAGCGAAACTCTTAGTTAAGCTAGCAAAAAGCAAATTCTACTAACAAGAAGTTAAATTCCTTGGATTCACTATTACCCCAGGGATTATTCGGATATCCAAAGACAAAATCAAGGCAGTCCATGACTAGCCTACACCTACTTATATTAAGGATATATAATTATTCCTCAGATTTATCAACTTCTACTAAAGATTCATTAGGAACTACGCCGAAACAAGCTGACGACTCCAGGACTTAACCCGGAAAGACAATATATTCCAATGGACTAAAGAGCACTAAAACGACTTCAAAAAGATCAAGCAACACGTGGAGGAAGACATTATCCTATCTATACCCGATCCTAATAAACTATTCGAATTAGAAACCGACGCCTCAGATTTCACTATAGGCGCATAACTCGGACAATAAGATAATAAGAATTAACTACAACTAGTTGCCTTCATATCAAAAAAGTTTAGCAGACCTGAACTTAACTACTAAATACATGATAAAGAACTTATAGCAATTATCGAAGCCTTTAAAGAATAGAGACCATAGCTATTAGGAATAAAACACCCAGTTAAGGTGTACACAGACCATAAAAACCTTTCTCACTTCATAACCTCAAAAGCACTTAACAAACAATAAATTAGATGGTTAGAATTCCTATCTGAATTTAACTTTAAGATTAACTATAAGAAAGGAAATAAAAATAGCAGAGCTGACGCCCTCAGCTGCCGATTGGACCACAACGTCCTAGTACTAGAAGAAACTTAAGTTATCTTGAAATAAGACAAAAACGGAAACCTTATGCTAGCAACGAGACTCTTGATAATAGCTAGGAAGGTCAATACCAGCTCAACTGGACGAATAACCCCTGAAACCATTAGGGAAATACACTCAGCCCCAGCACATGGACACCAAGGCGTTACTAAGATATGGAAACGCATCCAGCAATACTACAATAAAACTGCTATACAACAGGAAGTAGTAAATGCTATTAAAGATTGCGAAATTTGCGCCAAAAGCAAACCCAGCTAATATTAACCCTATGGGAAAATTCAACCACTGCCAGTACCAGAAGCAGCATAGCAATCTATATCTCTAGACTTTATCATCAAATTACTAAAGTTAAAAGAACTAATAACTAATACTAAGTATAACAGCATTTTGGTTATTGTAGACCAACTTACGAAATACGCCTACTTTATCCCATATATGGAATTAAGCACCGCAGAAGACCTTGGTTACGCATTTCTGAAAACTATTATTAGCTAATACGGCATACTAATAGAAATCGTATTAGATAGAGATAAACTGTTCACTTCAAAGTTCTGGAGATCCCTGATCTCGCAGCTTGGATCTGATTATAAACTCTCGACCGCTTTTCACCCGCAAACCGACGGACAAACTAAACGAATTAACTAAATCCTTGAGATCTACCTACGCTGTTACATCAATTATGAATAAGACGATTGGGTATTGCTACTACTAATGGCCCAATTCGCCTACAACAGTGCAGTAGGAGAAAGTATGAAAGAATTACTATTCTATCTCAACTACGGATTCAACCCCACCACATACGGAGAACCACGATAGGGCCCAGCAGCACTCAGAGCTGTGGTAGATATCAAGAAAATTCGAGAAATTCAACAGGAACTTCCCAAAGACCTCAAATTCATGCGCAAACGCATGCGCAAATACGCCAACAAGAAAAGAGTTGAGGGACCAACTCTGAAGGAGGGAGATAGCATCTACCTCACTTAATGAAATATCAAAACCAAATAACCAAGCAACAAATTGGACTACAAAAAACTTAGACCATTTCAAATCAACAAAAAACTATCAGATATTAGCTATAAACTCTTACTACCAGATACCATAAAGTGCTATCCAATCTTTCACATTTCACTTCTCAAACTAGCACCACAAGGATCACAAACGAACAACCTCATTATTATGGAATTAAATGAACTAGAATATGAGATTAAACGAATTATCAACCATATCAAAGATAAGAATGAAACCCAATACCTCATCAAGTGGAAGGGGTATGGGCACGAGGATAACACATAGGAACCAGCCACAAACCTCAAACACGCACAAGATCAACTCCGCACATACTGGGAACAGCAAATAACAAATGAACCACAAACAGCACCCGCACCCAAGAGGACGTGCGAAAACAAGACCCAGTTTATTTAACCCCATCCTATAGTTAGACTAACATAATAAGACTAACCACGAGATGCTAACCTATTTATATAATTAGGGATACCAGCAAACTAGGACGCCTCACCTAATAGAAAGTTCGGGGTACCAGGATTCTAATCCCCTAAGACTATATCTAAATTAACCACACTAAAACCACCTATAGACTAAGCCTCCAGCACGGGAGAAGCCACCAGTTCCTCCTCAGTGACTTCACGACCTTTATAAAACACCATCCTTTTTTGCTTTCTCAAACAATCCAGCTGCGCCATAGACTTATCCAACTCAGCCTGTGCAGCACATAAGGCAGCAGCCTTTTTACATAACACCTCCTCCTCCACTACTTTAGTATCCTCTAAACAAGCCGCCTCATCTAGTAATTAATCAACTAGAGAATAAATCAGCAAAACAACCAACACTAGTATAGTAATAACACATACAAGCGCAAACCGCATCAGCCGCCACATCACACAAACGCCCTAAGCGAGTATACTTGCCACAAACTTCACCTCCGGGGAGAAGCTTATAACGCTTCCCCAACAAACAATAATATAAATAAGGTATATTAATAATAATACCAAACTCAGTAATATAAAGCGCATAATTACAACAACAAAGAGTAGAGGCGGAATATGAATTCAATTTTTGAACGCGACCTGACATAGTGTTAGCACTATAGAAAAACTAGGGAGTATAATTAACGGATCCCCAACCTAGGACTAACGACCTACTTATATTAGGCCTTGAGGATAAGACCTTTGAGAGGGAGACCTAATATTACAACCCGTTATATAAGGATAATAACTAACTAACCCACCTAGGCGTTAGACGACTAGGATAGGATATTTATACTATAGGATCACAGGAACACTAGAGATACCCACAGCATGGAAGAACTATGGTATAAGTCACGTGATAATAAGATAAAGAATGATCAGTGGAGCGCAGAAGGAAGCGCTCAGTGATTAGTTAGTCTTGCTAACTGATCGCGATCACTAATGCATAGAGGTGATCACCTAATAGCAGGACTAGGGACTGTTCGGGACTTATATATAGTATGGACTTGGGACTCCCAGGAATAGACTTCTATAGCTCTTCAGCAATTAACTTCGTGATTACCCCAATAGGTACTCTCAGCTTCATCTTACACTACGACCCCCTTGTGAGGACTACGACTGATCACCGTACTCCTGGAACCCCAAGATTCATTCAGCAACCCAGCACAGCAAGACCACACTGTCAACCTAGCGTCATCCCTCAGCTTCTGTTAGCAGAACCCTACCGTCGGATAGCTGACCGTAACAGTTGGTTGGTTGTTATCCTTGCATAACGGGTCGTAACATTAAAGATAAGAATAAAACCTAATACCTCATTAAATAGAAGGAGTATAAGCATGAGGACAACACATAGGAACCAGCTACAAATCTCAAACACGCACAAAATCAACTCCATACATACTAGGAACAGCAAATAACAAACAAACCACAAATAGCACCCGCACCTAAGAGGACATATAAAAATAAGACCTAGTTCATTCAACCCTATCCTATAGTTAGACTAATATAATAAGACTAACCATAAGATACTAACCTATTTATATAATTAGGGATACTAGCAAACTAGGACGCCTTACCTAATAGAAAGTTCGGAGTACTAGAATTCCAATCCCCTAAGACCGCATCTAAATCCACTATACCAAAACCACCTATAGACTAAGCCTCCAACATAAGAGAAGCTACTAGTTCCTCCTCAGTAACTTCACAACCTTTATAAAATACTATCCTTTTCTGTTTTCTCAAATGATCTAGCTGCGCTATAGACTTATCTAACTCGGCCTGCGCAGCACGCAAGGCAGCAGCCTTTTTACGCAACACCTCCTCCTCCACTACTTCAGCATCCTCTAAACGAGCTGCCTCATCTAGCAATCAATTAACTAAAGAATAAATTAGTAAAATAATAAATAATAGTATAGTAATAATATATATGAGCGCAAACCGCATTAGCTGCTGCATCGCATAAACGCCCCAAGCAAGTATACTCGCCGCAAACTTCACCTCCAGGGAGAAGCTTATAATACTTCCCTAACAAACAATAATATAAATAAAGCATATTAGTAATAATACCAAACTTAGTAATATAAAGCGCACGATTGCAATAACAAATAGTAGAGGCGGAATGTGAATTTGATTTTTGAATGCGACCTAACATAGTATTAGCACCATAAAAAAACCAGAGAGTACAATTAATAGATCCCCAACCTGGGACTAATAACCTACTTATATTAGGTCTTAAGGACAAGACCTTTAGAAGGGAGACCTGATATTACAACCCATTATATAAGGATAATAACTAACCAAACCACCTAAGCAGCAAAACAACTAGGACAAAACATTTATACTACAGGATCACGGGAACACTAGGGATGCCTACAGCACGGAAGAACTATAGTATAAGTCATATAATAATAAGATAAAGAGTAATTAGTAGAGCGCAGAAGGAAGCGCTTAGTAATTAGTTAGTCTTACCAACTAATCATAATCACTAATATATAGAGGTAATCACCTAACAGCAGGACTAGGGACTATTTGGGACTTATATATAGTATGGACTTAGGACTCCTAAGAATAGGCTTCTATAGCTCTTTAGCAATTAACTTCGTGATTACCCCAACAGGTACTCTCAGCTTCATCTTATACTGCAACCCCCTTGCGAGGACTACAACTAATCACTATACTCCTGGAACCCCAAGATTCATTCAGCAACACAGCATAGCAAGAACATACTATCAACCTAGCGTCATCCCTCAGCTTCTGTTAGCAGAACCCTACTGTCAGATAGCTGACCGTAACATTATACTATATTACTAAATAAATCTTAGGGTTCTAGGAGTATAGTAATTAGTTATAGTCCTTATAAGGGGGTTATAGTATAAGATAAAGCTGAGAGTACCTATTAGGGTAATCACAAAGTTAATTGCTAAAGAGCTATAGAAGTCTATTCTTAGGAGTCCCAAGTCCATACTATATATAAGTCCTAAATAGTCCCTGGTCCTGCTATTGGGTGATCACCTTTGTGCATTAGTGATCGCAATTAATTAGTAAGACTAATTGATCACTAAGCGCTTCCTTCTACGCTCCACTAATTATTCTTTATCTTATTATCACGTGACTTATACTATAGTTCTTCCGTGCCGTGGGCATCCCTGGTGTTCCCGTGATCCTGTAGTACAAATGTCCTGTCCTAGTCGTCTGACGCCTAGGTGGGTTGGTTGGTTGTTATCCTTGCATAACGGGTCGTAACATGCTATTTCCTTTCTTCGCGTTTATACCTGTGAAATCAACTAAAATCTTATGATTGGTATTTTTCTATCTAACTTGTTATAGCCCATGTCGTGAGAAAATTACAGCTCCCTATCCCGAATTTCAGGGAAGAGCAGATATTCTAGTTTTATCATGACTTGACCATTACAGTACTACTGCAACCTAGGTACCTCTACCCTAATCGACACCACCCATAAATGATGTCCTAGGCTGGTATGACACGGCGGCAGTTATGCCGTTATCGCGCAAAGTCTTGCAGATGCGATAGATTTCGTGAATTTGCGTTGGAGTTTGGTAAAAAATGTGGTGGGGACAAAAAACGACCTTTTTGAGGCTGGTGAGTTGCGGAGCTGGTAGATCATCTGCCAGCTTTCTTAAATCGGCACACCTAGCCTTGTCTAAGCCAATGAGATGAACCGACTCTATTTTTGGAGGCAGTAATGTCGCCAAATGGTGCCCGGAAGGGGAACAACAGGCATCAAGTGTCAAATGCTCTAACCCGTCAAACTCCCGAATGACATTCATCTGTTCGTAGCCGGTGGAAGAGTTCCATAGGGTGCAACCGCACACCTCCAATTCCAAATTCTTCAACGTTTTTCGATGTGGCTTTAGGGCGTCAAGAACACCGACCAAGCGACTGATGCTCTCGTCTCTATCGAGATAGCTACTGATAGCTTCAGGTTGGTAGTTGAAGCTTGTCAGGCTTTCGCAAGTCTGTAAGATCTCCCTGACGGCTTTGAGGCTTAATGTCGGAAACCGAAGATCCAAGTGCGAAAGCTTTTTGAGAGCGATGTTTGGTTGCCAGGTGTCTGAGCTTACGACTGGAGCATTGAGCACCAATTTCTTCATGCTTGGTGCTTGTTGAGAAATCCACCCCAACAGATGGACAGCATCGAACGTTGTTGTGCCCCAGACGTGATGAAGCGTCAAATTTTGGAGCTTTCGTAAAACTTTGCTCTGTTAAACACTTGTATCGAAACAGCCTCTACCCAAAGACTGAATATAGAAGTCATCGAAAAGCCTCACCGATAGAACTTCCAGGTTCATAAATGATTGTATTATAAGCTTCAATGCGGAGAAGCATAACAAATGTACTTTATGGATCTCTCCCGAGAGATCCGCTGGGCACCGGCAAGGGCAATGACCTGACATTTCCAGCGCATTCTTGTCCCGAAGGATCAGAAGCCGCAGTTTTCGGGAGCCATGGGGCATTCCGATCACCAGACACCTATTGTGAGCGGAGAGCTCTGGTCTGTTGCCCAAGAGTTGCGCGAGATGAAAGAGTTTCATGAACCCGGGCGCATACTGTGAGTTTTCGATATTCCAATAAAGGCGGGGGATGCCGATCTCATACAGCTTTCTTGATGTTCTACAAAAGGCGGCAATAGTTGCAATACTTTCAGAGTAGTTGTGTCTGCAAGGAATGTGATCCAGCACTTGCAAATGCAGTTCCAGCGGAAGCGCCAGGAACCGGCTTTCAACGAGGGTTCGGAAAGACTCGTTCATCGTAGCGTTGGCCATGGCTTCTTCAAATGTGAAACATGGATCCTCTCTCTTGGAAACTCCTGCTCTCAAGTGATGGGAATTTATAAGGAGAGTCTTAGGAGTTACTGTCCAAGAGATTGGTTATAAGTAGAATAAAGTTTGTATTTCCTTGGGCAAGAACCGGGCGCCTGCTATGAGGAGCCCGCCTGGTACCCATCGTTTCTAAAGCTAAGCTTTGCTTTCTTTCTCCAGTGTCTCGGTCTGGAAGAGCAAGCCATTCCAGACGTCGATCGCTGGTTCTCCGTTCGCGACGTAAAGTCTAAGCATGACCTGGAGACCATCGACCATGAGATCAATCGAATTTCGACCCCGTCCACGCTCTGCAGGCACAGCTCTGCAGGTACTGCTGCTGGTACGAGGTGCAACCCTGTAAAATCTCGAAAGCCTACCGTTGGACCTCCATTAACTACTATCCTTTTCCAACCTCCAACGAGACGACCAGTCCCCGATCCACTCTTCCAATCTAGGAGCAATGCCAGCATTGGGAGCCTTGAAAGGCATTGAAATTTCTTGGAGATGCTCTAGAGTTCCCATATGAGGCCGTCCCTCAACGTAAGATACGGCGTGGACAATCCTGCAACACACATCGGTCCCTTCCCAGCCCTTGGTCATAACGGCGACACCACGTCCCTCCACAAGTTCCTCCTCGTCGACCTGTCCCGTCAAGGTCGGCGGACCCGACTACATAGCATCTAAAGCAGGGAGAGTTTCCTCCGAAATGCCCGAAGACATTACCTTTGTTCCGCGAGACGAACCATGAAATCGCGACGTATTTCCGTACTTGAGTGAGCGTTTCTCTGGCGACATCTTGTGGCAAGAATCTGTCGCCATCTGGGATATCTGAGTAGAGAGACGTCTGAATGCCCCTGATGAGTTTGAGGACGTACGGACTCCGAACGCGTAGTCAAGACTCCACCTGACGCGTATTCAGGGTGATGATGCCAGGGCGTTTCATGTGGCTCGTTTCCAGTCCACCACCACCTGGTATAGTTGCCCTGATCATCATGCTCTGGCATATCATAGCTCGAGTTTGACATTCCCAGTAGCTCAAACACCAGCTCTCTCACCAAATCCTGAAACGGCATTTCGGACACCTTTTCTACAATGATTTGCAACATTGCAAAATTTCCTCCATAATAAGCGTGCTGCTGCCCAGGGAAGAGGCTCAACCTCTCTGCCGTATTGTGCCCGCCATTCCTGTCGAGCATTGTATCCAAAGCCGACGGCATCCATGCTCCTTGCGTACCCTGTATACGCCGCAGTACGAAACCCAGCAGTGTGGGGTAGAAGGTGTCGCAAGCTGATTTGCCGCAAGATATTAGGGTGTCCAAGGTTGTTGGAAAGTGCCTCCGGGAGATGGTGGAGTAGCTTGTCGACTGAAGACAGCTTTCCTCGGGCCACAAGTCGCATGACGGCCGTCGCAGCGGTCGGTTTAGAGATACTGGCGGCTTGAAAGGGGCTCCTCATCATTGCCCAAAATTGAGAAGCATCGCGCTTCAAGTCCGCCCTTGTCGAGGACGGCGACGGAAACGGAAGGCGTGCCAAGAGATGTCAGGAATCTCTCTGTGGTGGAACTTGGAAGGCGGGGTGCTTTGGCTGACAAGTAGTAAACCAGCAATTTTATCGAAAAATGCCATGCTGGTGTTTGGTTGAATCTGTCTTGAAAATTCCAAGCAAGGTTACATGTGCAGGATCTACTACTCACACGAAAACTGCTAACGTAGGTCCTGTGGCATTTCAATAGTTGTTGAGTCTACTCGAGCAGGCATTATGACCAAAAGAAGATCTTATATGTACACACGCCTTTTACGTCTTCAATGCGCATTACTGTTACGAACGTGATGACGCACATCGGATGAGAAACCCAGATTCAGCAAACGGTTTATGGCCCAGCTTTGGAGGCGGCAGTAAGCTACACAGATCCCCCTCATATTTTCTTTCTATCAATTGAGACTCCTGCTTTTCACCGCTCTTACCATCCCACATCTGACCTTTGAGAATAAGTAAGCCATGAGATGTTTAGCGAAGCCTTTGTTGCGTTGAAAAAACGCATACGCCAGAGGAAGGACATATGTAATGCTGAAAAGCCATTCTCGGTGAGGTCGGTGACTGCAACTGCTCACAAAAACTGACGGTGCTCGCCTAGAATAGTGGGGCTGGCAACCCCCAAACAATCTGATTGAAACTCGTGGCGCCGAAGATGTCATCAACATCGACCAACATATCCAAAAGCATAGCTTAACAAACGCCAGACCTGTTGCACTAAGAGACTCCTCCAATTACCAAAGGTCATGCCGCTTGCTGGCATACCAGCCAGGTCTCGCATCGGGATGACGCGCGATTCATCGGACCTCTCTTCGGCCGATCACCCGACTTGACCTGTCTATTGTCGATCCCAACTTGAACTCAAACTTGTACGGCGAAATGGAGCCTTTAAACCATGGCCAACGTTCACGAGCCAACGTTCACGATGGAGCCACTGTCGATGCAGCGACTGGTGCGAAATCCGGTTGAGTTTTGCCGCCAAATGGGCAAGTGCCGACACTTCCCTCGAATACGATGTCGCAGTGGCAGGGTTCCGGAGGTGATAGTGCAACCTTCGACCTGATCTTCCATTAAGTTCGGTCCTGTTCGGACGACCATCGTTCCCGACCCCAGCCGAACCGCTGTCAACTCGAGGCCAGGACAGGAAGAACTGAGAACTATTTGAGTGTCCGGCACCCCGTCCCCTCATCCGGTCTTTCTGGCAGGAAGCTGCAACCACTTGTTCATCCTCACATAACATAAAATGGTCTGGTTCAATCAGGTAGCCCTCCTCGTCAGCAGCGCGCTGCTCGTGGCTGACGTGCTCTCCGTCGCGGCCGTCAGGACCATCATCCCGAAGACGAGCTTCAACTCGCAGACCAACTTTGCCGCCGACTGGAACTACCTCTATCCATGGGGCACCGACCATAACGGCGGCGCGCGCATGAACAAGGACAACGTCAAGCTCAGCGGCGGTGTGCTCACCCTCACCGCAAACAAGGTCAGCGGACAGCCACCGGCGACGCACGGCGGTCAAAAGATCAACATCAATTACCTCAGCGGCGCGATCCACGCCAAGGAGCACTTCAACGTCGCTCGGAACGGTGGTTACGACTTCACCGCTGAGTTCAAGGCCACGACAACCAAGGGCACATGGCCTGCTTGCTGGCTCACTGCCGTCCAGGGCTGGCCTCCTGAGATTGACCTGGCCGAGTGGAAGGGCAACGGCAAGATCAGCTTCAACACATTCGACACAAGCTCTGTCGTCGATGCGAAGGACGTCAACTACCCCAACCCGGGTAACTTCCACAAGATCAAGGTCGAGATCAGGGATCTCAACGGCAAGGATGTGCAGGCTAAGTTCTACATGGACGACAAGCTCATCACGACGCAGGTTGGGGCTGGATACGTCGGAAAGCCCATGTACCTGTGAGTTGATGCCGTATTTCCGTGTCGAAAGCTTAACTGAATGCCGATGAAACGTTAGGATTATCAACTTGCAAATGGAAGGCTCTTCCGGCTCACCCGGACCTAGTGGAAGTAAGTTTGCGCAATCCCCTCATGACTCGGAGTCCACTAATAATGGTAAAAGGCACTCAATTCCAGGTCCGCAACCTCGAGGTCCTGAGCTACAACCCATGATATGACGCACATGACCAACTCGCGAGCTTGTCTTTTGTTGTTCATACTTGGATACTCACTGTTTTTACTTCTGCGGGACGTCACGTTCCACGTATATATGACGCGGCGCCTTTCGCCAACTACCAAGAAGACTTTGGCCCAAGGATAGATTGCCTTAGAAATGATCGTCTTTGGAAAATAGGTGCACTGTCTTGCGCATCATAGTTATTTGTCCTTCGTGAGAATTCGCCTTCCCCAGCCGTGTTCATCACCCTGAGGCCGCTGTTCCTCGGTCAGCTGCGAGTTCCATTTGTCGCGAAGGGCTTTGATCTTGGTTTTCAGCTTCTGCATATTGTTAGTCGCAATGTGTCTCCTTCCCTGCTTGCGTATGCGTTGCTGAGCCAAGCTTCTCGAACTCACCTCGCTTAGTGGCCTCCGCATTGGGGTCCGTATGATAAACTCCTCCCCCCATGCATCCTGGCGGGAAATCTTCGTCAGTGGAGATTGCCGAGCTGCGCACAAGACTCACCCAAGTGATTTTCAGGTCCCTTTCGTGTACTTCTTTGCCAATTACTCGTAGTAGCTGTTTTCTCTTTTCCTCATAGTGATCTGGCCATCCCTTCCCTCTCTCGGAGAATGGTAAAAGGAAAGTCGCAAACTCTGGCGGTCTACCCATAATGAGAAGTTAGTCTGATAGTTTTGAGTCTTGGCGTAATCTTGAATTTTTCTGCTGTGTAAGAAGCTCCGAAAGCAGACTCAACATCTCTTATACATCATACACTTAATACTCGAAGTTGAACTTCACCGGCACGGAAAGTCTGCTCTCTGGCCTAAATTAGCATTCTTTGACTCAAGAAAGGACTCAGTGAATTTGTTTCGCTACCTCAAAGCTTCATTAATGTAGAGACCTCACAAAACGGCTTTCTCAGTGTCCTGATTTGATTGCCACACACATCTGAACAATGCAAACAATGTTTCTTTGTCAAGTACCTCAAAATCTCCTTGCATTACCTACTGTTTGTTTACAAATTGAAAGCATGAAAGTGGAGGCCCGCAAAACTTCAGCTGACACTGTGTATCACGTGACTAGCCTAAGCACCTGACCTGGCGTTCCTCTCGCGTGCAGCAGCGTGCTGGTCAATGTCCTCCCCTGCCTGCCTCCCCTTATCCCCCCGCCACCTTCTCCAGGTCTCTCTTTCTCGCGTCAAGCACACTTCCAGATCACCAAGGACAATGCGCGGCCACGATGGCACGATCAAAGAACATTGCTGCGGCCGAGAAAAAGGCCCTTGAGAGCAAGAACGAGTCTCAAGACAGCCAGTTCATTCTGGACCAATACAAGACTGTATATGGGATCGGCGTGGTACGTACGAGACGAGCATTCTTGCTTTTTCCTGTGGCGTTCCCTCGAGTGGAGGCTTTTCCTGTCGGCCCTGGGCGTCCAGGTGTGTCGGGGGCATTACTGGCGCTGGATTGATTGATTTGCACCATTTAGCACTGCGACGACACAGGCCTTGCTGCGACCACGGCGCTAACTCATGTGGGCATCAATACAGACAAGCAGCTCGCCGCCGAGGCCAGAATCAGCATCTTCGCGACATAACAGCAGGAGTAGCAAAAGCCGCCACGAATCGCCCTCAACTGTCTTCTCTGATCCTCCTAGCCGCGCGACCAGTTTGCCCATTTCCAAGGTGGTACCGAGTACAGCACCGCCAGCCACAGGCACCGAAACCGCGGTTGGTGATGACCCCACCCCCAGCCTCGAGTGCAGGGATTCCTTGCTGGGATGGCACTGATACTGATGCCCCGGACAGCTACCCCAGCAGAACTTCATTCGCGGAAGGCAGACGTCGGTCGCGTTAGTTGCCGTTGACGCTACGGGCTCCGAAGGCCAAGATCGCGGCCCAGATCCCCGAACAACATCTGCCTGCTCGGCTGCAATCGAGCACTCCGACGCAGCAAATTTTCACAAGCCAGCCTTGCCCTCCAAATCCCACGACGACACTCTAAACGTTCAGTTCGACATCGTCTCCGCACCATGCGCCCTCGACGAAACCTCTTGGCCACAGGAGAAAGTCAATGCTCCGCCTAGACGAGTGCGTCCGCGGTCCCGCAAGAAGGCAAAGATAGACATGTCACAGCAATCCCCGACCCAGGAGAACGACGAGAGGGATTATGAGAACTACGTCGAGGGTCCCTCCTTCGTCCCGACGAGCCCAATCTCACAAGATCCCCCTACCGAAGATCATGCGATCCATGACGACGACTCGGGCGCCGTACTCTTCGGCAACCTCAGCCATCTGGCGGCGCAAGGAGATACACAAGTCGATACACAAGTCGAAGAGGAACAATCATCGATGCCGGACGATCCTGGCCTAACCACCGGCCGAGGAGCCTGGCGTAGGTCTAGTTCGCAGCAACACTCCTCCGTACAACGCACCGATGTCGATTCTCCTGGACTACTGGCGACGCAGCCGCCGCAGACTCCCGCGAATCCTCAGAATCCCTTTGCTGGCATGAAGAAGCTTGGTGATCCTGCTTTGGTAGGGTCTCAGCTCTTCGGCCAGACCCAGTTCTCGTCGGCTGTTAAACGTTTCAGCCCAACGTCATCACGACCATCCCCGCGTGGGTACACACATAACTCGATCTCCCCCAACATTGCGGAAACATCACCGCTTAAGAACCGGTATAACGTCACTTCGCCTCCTGTTGCACTTTCATCGAGTCCCCAAGCCGTGCGGATCGAGCCGCGACCAGTTGATGATCGGGAACGCAGCCCGAGTAATAGTGGTCCTCCCGAGGATGGCACGGTGCCCGAGTCTCCTCAATTGGCCCCAGCACGCACGCGAGCAAGGCCAGAACCCTTGGATATCTACGAGAACACCTTGGAGTACCAGAAGGGAAAGCCAGGCATGGAGGTCGAGCCCGATGTGTCAGGGGAGGATTCAGACGACGCAGCAGATGCGTTGAGGCGCCGAAGAAGGCTTGCCGCGCTAAAGAAAGAGGCGGCATCGAGAGAGCTCACGAACATCAGCGTCGGTAGACGTAATAACCGTCGGCCGGTTGAAGTTCCCTCGACGACTAAGAAGCCTCGAGAGAGACGTCCGAGGCGGCTCCGCGCCCATCCCATCGATGACGACTCAAATGCATCAGAGGGCGAGTTTACCGTCGCTGACTCGCAGGGTCAGGCTGGAACGAAGCATGCAATCCGTGGGCCCTCGCCCGATCTGGATGAGAGAGTTGGCTCGCGTCCAGGACTTGTGTCAAGCAATGAAGCGGTCCCCGACAGCACCGGTGCCACGCAGAGGTCGCTCCCAAACGGCGTCGTTCCGGGCAACGAAAGTTCTGGCAATAGCTCTCGGCCAAAAGATGTTATTCCAGAGACAAGCCCAAACAACACTCAGGATCGAGCGGCCGTCAATATCAGAGCATCATCAGATGAGCCGTTGGTGCCGCCCCGCGAAGCTATCAAGGACTCTGAGGGCCCCACGACGACCGAGACCAGAGACCCAGATACTGACACTGTCGACGTCGATGCAGAAGTGAGTCCCAACCTGACCGCAGCTGCTCCTGCGCAACCATCGCGCAGGTCTGGCCGGAAGCCACGACCCACACTCAAAGCAAAAGACTTGAAAAATCCCGGCCGCGCCACGAAGTGTTCAGAAATTGTGGATTCCGAGGGAATTTGCGCCAGCGATGCGAAGGAATTGGATAAGAAACTCAAAGGAACGCAGGCCAAGCCTGCTCAAGAAGGCACAATCTCCTCGAAAGAAGTTCCGACCGTCGAAGAGGAGCCACCTCTGCCCTCGTCACCGCCGGAACCCGAGACCAATGCCAAGGAGACAAAGGAGTCGCCTTTTTCGACCCGCAATCAGGATGGAAGTCCCACAGAGCCGGTTGCAGAAAAGACGCTCCGCGGCGCCGAGCCTCCTGGCTCAACATCAACGCTGAGTGTTCTCACAACTACACCTGTGCCGTCAGATAAGACCTCGCCGGCCACTCAGGAGTCAGTTGAACTTCCTCACTTATCACCTAACAAATCAACACGTGGACGTCCAGCTACTAAGGTAATGGCCAAAGTCAAAACCGGCTCACTTGTGACCAGACCCGGGACAAGGAGAAAGAGCCGCAGAAGCTTGCAACTGGAATCGGTTTCAACCGACGAGTTAAGTCGGTCACCATCTGTCAATGGGTTTGAGAACAGTGTCATTCAGCCACCCAAACAAAATGTCCGAGGCAGCCGTCTTTCGATGTTATCGCATACCTCCAAAGAGAGCCGTGGGGTCAAGCTTTTTGCGGGCATGGCCTTCGCCATCTCATTCCAGTCGAAGAAAGGAGGGGAGAGGCCTGATCAGTACGAGTACCGTCTTGGGCAAAGTCGCGATGTGGAAAGAATGATTGTCCAGTCCGGCGGCCATCTCTTGAACCACGGGTTTGACGAGTTATTCGAGCCGAACGCACTCAAGAGCAGGTCGACCAGCCCCGTATCGGATGACATAGAAGACAGTCTGTTGAAATTGACGCCTCTGGCACAGTCTCTGGGCTTTACAGCCTTGATTGCCGACGGCCACTCTCGGAAGGTTAAGTACATGCAGGCACTTGCTTTGGGACTACCTTGCATCTCTGATCGATGGGTGGTCAATTGCGTTGCAAAAGGAGCGGTCGTTGACTGGCTTCCATATTTGCTTTGCGCAGGTCAGTCAGCATTTCTCCGCGATGCCGTGCGTTCTCGCAGTCTTCTTCCTTACTCTGCCACCGAGGCACATCTCCCGGATGTCATCGAGAACAGACCAAAAATGTTGGAGGGAAGCAAGATTCTCCTAGTGATGAAGAAATCCAGAGCCGAGGACAAAAAGATGCCTTACGTGTTCCTTGCGCACGTCTTGGGGGCTTCTCTCACGCGAAGCTATAGTCTGGACGAAGCTAGAGAAATGTTGAAGCAGCAAGAGGGCATGGGCGAGCCCTTCGACTGGGTATATGTGGACGAGCATACCGGGAGCGAGGAGGGCCTCTTCAGCTCGGCGGCGACTGGAAGCAAACCATCAAAGAAGAGGAAGAGGGCGGCTGCGCCAGCTAAGGATGCTGCTGGTCAGCCGCCGAAGAAAATTCGAACTCTTAGTAACGAGTTGGTCATCCAGAGTCTGATTCTAGGTCGTATGATTGAGGAGGGGGAGTTGGAAGCATGAGTTCCTCCAGGTAGTAACTGTATTAGTATTTTTGCATTCAAGAGGTGTTGGCATGGACCAGGTGGTATTTCAGGGCGTTCGGCGGGGAATGATGGGATTATACCTTGACGGCGGCGGGATCGGCCTCTTGGATGAGATGAAACTTGGGCAAGATCACTGTAGGAATGATCAATGAATAAGTCAGTCGAGTTTCATATTCAAGAAGCATCAACCTATCACTAGAGAAATGGAAATGAAAGTGAGGGAAGGGACCAGTCTTCTCATTTGACCTAAAACTGTTTGCATCAACACGCACCACTATTGATGTTGGGAGTAGTGCTCTTCCTCGAACGGGCCGACGCCGCGGCCACCAGGGCCTGCTGCCCATTTACCCTATTCAGGAACAGCGACCATTCTTTTCAATTCGCCGAAGCGACCCTAAGAATGTTTGCATCGCACGCGTACTTTTTTTTTTTGTGGTTTTTTGCGGTGGTTCCTTTCTTAGGCCTACTGCCTCAATAACCCCAGAGCAAATGTGACCATCCTTTTCAATTCGCCGAGGCGACCCTAAAGATGTTTGCATCACCGAATACATGAAGCTCTCTTTTTAATGGATGAGTCAGGGCCGCCGCCCCTGTTCCCATTTGTCGTTGTCGTCGTCGTCGTAGTCTTATCTTAGTTCGAGATCATCTGACAGCAGATAGGGATCCACTGATCCACGATATTCGTCAAGTCCGTCTCAATGACGTCTTTGCGGCTGTCGTTGCTGTATTCGAGGTAGAATATCCTGGAGATGCGGATGACGTCCACCAGCTGCTTGATGTGATTGAAGTTCAAGCCGGCCGCGCCGTAGGCCTCAGCACACATCTTGTCGTTCTTGTGCTTGCGGGACAGGGCGAGGCAGATTTTGCTGTAGAAGAAACGCTCCCGGTCCTCGGGCTTGACGCCCTTGTAGTTGCTCATGTCGATGTACTCGTCGCGGTGGGCAACGCAAAGTTGCATGACCTCGATCAAGTAGTTCTTGAGGGCGAGGTATGCCTTGTCCTCGAAGCCGGGGGTGTCTGTATCGTTGAAGCCGAATGCGTTGGCCAACTTCGACATGTCGTGATCATCTGCGAAGCTGGCGTTGTGCGAGAAGTCGAAGCCGACTAGAGACCGGATTGCGATCTCGAAGAGTGCCTTTGGAAAATCGACAAGCTCCATGTCGTCTGTGAGAGCCGGGATCGAAGGCATGTGCCTCATCGGCAGCATGCAGTTGTTGGGATCCTTGAGCTTGCTGATGAGTGCCAGACTCTGCTCTGGTGAGGGACTGGGTTGTGATGAGGGTGGGGTGACGAGCCGAAACGCGGGCTTGCAAGCCGACGCCGCCGCCATCTTACTCATCGGAATGAAGCCGTGGTTGGACAGCTCTGCGAGGGAGGCTTTGGTGCCCTTGATGATTCTGGCCCCACGAGTGAGGACGGGTTTACCAGTGGAGGTCTTGTCGCTGAGAGTCGATGACTTGGCAGCAGGCTTCTTCTTGATGAAGGTTGAAGATTTGGAAGATGGCTTCTTCTTCATGAGAGGTGAAGACTTTGCAGCGGGCTTCTTGATGCCGGCTGAGACAGGCTTGAGGATGTCGTTGGGCCTGGTCTTAGTGGAGGAGGTTGTGGTGGTAGTGGTGGTGGTGTCTGAAACTGGCGGCTCGATGACCTCAGTAACCGACTGAGCAGAGACAAAACCCGTGTTGGTGTCGTGGGACTCCGACCGGGACTCCGACCGCTTGGGAACGTTGACGATGCGAACGTTCGCAGCAGGAGTCTGGCGAAGCTTGAGAATAGACATTTTGATTAAGGTGTCTGAAGGTTGGAACTGAAAAGTGTAGGCTGAAGTGATTTGTAATAGACGAGAGTGGTTGAGTGCTTGTGCTTGTAGAGAAGAAAGAAGCAATGGCAAGAAGTTGAGCAATGTGAGATGATGAGAAAAGAATGCAGGGAAAAAGAGAAGATGGGATTGCTTTTATAGCTTACCGGTACATGATGACTTTCTGGTTGTTATATGACTCTTCACTGGAGGTTTCTCGTTTCCGTGGTTGGAATTGCGCCGGGAAAGGGGGCTTGGAGATGAATTATGGTGTTGACTTTCCCGGTTCTATGGAAACTTTTCCAGGGTCCGGCTAGTGCAGACGGTGCGGAGTTGATTTTCCCGGCATTCCTCAACATCATTGGTATCTCGAAAGGAGAAGACTTCATTTTGTCTGGTTGCGGCCTGAAGCATATTACGGCGTGGTGCAAGAAGAGAAAAAGTCTGCTTAACATATCTGGCGCGTCCCATGGTGGCTTCATAGTTTGTTAGGTAAAAAGGTCTTCAAGTAACGCAATACTACTTCCATGCCTGAGGCGCCATTTTTGGTTTGTTTGGTTGATATCAAAGTCTGTTTTTGGTGATCTACCCGGTCGTCTTCAATAACGAACTGGGGTCCAGTCTGTACAGGATGGTCTTGTAAGACTTCCTCGTAATTTCACAGTCTGCTCTATTATTGATGGCATTGTTAAGGGCTTGCATGAGAACAATAGGAACTTTTGATCCCCTCAGATTCAATGAGATTTCATCGAATAGTGTAACCTGTACAAATGACGCATCCACGACACTTTCAAGCTAGGCTTAGCTATCACGTTTCCCCGGTTCTGTTGTCGGTACCAATGATCCCGAGATATGCTGCGAACATTTGCGGCCACAATGATGTGCCATAAAGTTTATAGAAGATACCTCTCTTCCGAGACTCGCTGCCTTCTTGAGGACCCTTTGGTTTCTCGGCCTCTTTTGGTAAAGGGCGATGCTCCCTAATTCCACTTGAAGTCTGAACGTCATCCATCCATGGGCGGTCGAGCTTTTCCTTTTGCACATCACGCTCCGGGCATGTCACTGTGTAAACAGCAGCAGTTGAGTTTGGGCACAAACTGTGGTGGCAGTGCTCAAAATTCCACGTTTCGGAGGTGTGGAAGTACATTGAAGTTCCCAAGGTAAGAACGCTCAGATGGTGCATTCAGAGGTCAGTGTCTTCTCAATAATAAAGCAACAACCAGAAGCATGGCAAGGCTCTTTTTTTTTTCTCCGCCAGAAGCTCGACGTTTTGGTGAGGGTGAGCGGGGTGAGCTAGGAATTCCTACACAGTGTGACACTTACGACCCTAGATCTTTATAAACGGCGTCCAACATTCAGGGGAAAGTTGTATGTTATGAATCATTCATGCTTTGAGCTTTGTGAGAAGCTCGTGAGGCTGTGCGTAGGACATCGTCTTGCCTCTAAGACTGGCCTTCTTAGTCTGGGGGTCCGAAGGTCAGCGTGACAAGGTCGCAAAAGGACGCAGATTGTGTCTCTTACTTAATGATTGAGTCCTAGAGTTCATGTTTACGCGCGCTGATCGTCTACTAATGCGAGTGCTAACATAGGACCACCACAAGATAGCCAGCTAGAGGCCGGTTAAGCCCTCGCTTATAAAAAAGACGAAAGCGAAGGCCCCAGGACTATATAGAAATTTGGGGCAACCTTATAATATAAATAGCGAAATATAGGCAAAAGATGACTAAAATGCCTAGAGAGAGAAGCTCCACAACATAGATGCCACGCGAGAAGCTCGATATATAGTCTTGGTTGTTGAGTTTGATCTATAATAGTTCTGGGATGCATGATGTGGCCAGTACTTATCGCAGGAGGGTGAGAATGGTGTGTGTGGGAAAGGTTGAGATGATAATGCGGGCGAAAAAGGTGTTAAGAGAAGATAGGGAGTGATGCGTCGCCACGAGATGCGTCGCTACAACCATTTTGAACCAATGATGCGGCAGATCATCTCGCCGGTGGTCATGTTGGCCGAAAAGTCCGTCGTTGGGTATTGTGTAAGTATTCTGGTGAGAGATGGGAAGGTAATGGGTCAGCAGAGTGTTTTGTATTGAAGGTTGGAAATCGACTTTGGTGATGGTCTGCTTTGAAGGCTTTGAGATCGAGAGACTGAGTGATCATTCAAACGAATAGAAATAAAGCGAAGGAAGGTTGTTCAATTTTATAATACTAGCAGTTTTGAGCACATATCAATCAGATTGAATGGGAGTATCTAGCAGGGTATTACACGATACATTTCCACCTCTTCAGAAGCTCTCCCACCTGGTGTTTTCGCTGCGTAAGAGTCTGGAAAGGAACGAGGGGGCAATCAAACAACTCGGGTGTAAACTCTACAATAACCCAATCATAGATAACCCTGACGCTCCAAACGATGATGACAATAAGACCCCTCGGGATGGCCATGAAGTCGCACGCTGTGACTGTCCAGCAAATAGCTTCACCGAAGATGCTACTAGGCTGCTAAGTCACACAGCGATAGCTTTGATGAAACGTAACAGCCGAGATGCTCAAATCCTGTAGCATTGCTAATACAATAATGAATTCGCTCAGGGTGCTCTTCTCAGAAAAGCTTGCAGCAGTATGTGCACGAGACCGACTCCCAATATTTTGCCTATTCCTGGTTCCTTCAACGCCATTTTCCTCTACAGGAAGCAGTCATTTGTTGTTTTTAAAAGGTATTGTGCGTTTATTGTTCGTAACATCTACTGCTGCGCCCTTTCTTAGAGTATGTGATTACTGTTGACGCTGCGAGCGCGACTCCGGGGCTGTAAGTCACACCTTCTACGGGAAGAATGCGTAGGTTTCCGCACGTAAACAGCAGGTGTTGTGGAAGAATCATTGCCGCAGAAATCCTTCCCACTGATGCAGTTTAGGAGATGCACGATTTGCGGTGTCGCTGATGACTCGACGAGCCCATATAACCTCCCACGTCTTCCGGGCGCTCAAAGTCTCTCCCACTCCAGGTAGCACTCCTTAGTGGAAAGCCCTCCACTAAGAAGACGGTCGAACTCCTCTTGAGCACCAGGTTCTCCAGGCTGAAGCTTCAGTCTGAAGGGCCACTTCTCGATGATCGTATGCTTCTGCTTCATTGCAGCTCCAACAGCCTGGGCTGCCTCGGAAAACATGAACTTCTTGGCGTGACTTGAATTAGGTCAGCGAACACGACACAATAAAGTTGAGACCATGAGAATTTCAGAGAAAGGCGTACCGATCGAAAGTCTCGTCATGAATGGCAATGGCATCGCGAGAAATCATAAGCTTGATGACGCTCGCATCCCAAGGGGCGTTGAGCTTGCCCGGGTACGGAAGGTACTGAGTCAAACGGTTCATCGTCGGGCCACCGGGTTCCATGTCCGCCAGTCTTTCCTTGTCGGTAATGTTGTCATCCACCACGTTCATGAACAAGGTGACAAGGGTGGCGTGAGGGTTGACCTTGGGCGCCTGAAGGAGAGGAATCATAGCCTGAAGCGTGGGATGGATGCCCAGATAGCCTGCATCGGCGATATTGGATACCTATGAGAAATAAGTGAGCTCAACATGGTCCGCGATGTTCATAGTGGTGCTAGAAACGTCATTATTAAATTTACCTCAATACGACTGAAAGCATCACGGTCAAGAGTCTGGGCAAGCACTCCAGCGTCCATCTGGAACAGCTTGAACGAGACCTCAGAGTGATGCAACCGATGATGAAAGTCTCCGAGGACCGCATGAAGATGGCAGAACAGCTTTCCGTAGATGTCGTTGGAGGCTGGTCCATTTCGCGTATCTTGGACGTCTTTCGCGTCCCATCCCAGGAGGGGGTCGGCATTGTCGAACATCAACCAAGCGTTGATATCCTTGAACAAAGTACTGGAATCATGTCAGCTAGAGAGCTTTTCTTTTCCACGGGCTGACTCACGGGTTGGGGTGCTTGAAGTCGGAACGTCGACCACCGAAGGGGAGGAGAAGACCATCTTCACGGAACCGAGTCAACGCGATTCGATGGGACGAAGTCTGAAAGATCAGGTGACGATCTCGAAAGTCCTTTCTGCTCTCATGGAGAGTGATGTTCTTGCGAATCTCGTTCGCGCGACCAGCCCCGAGGCCCGAGGGACCGGTGATGAAAAGGTAAAGGCTCTCCTAGAGGTACTTTTGCAACACGAGTCGGACTGAGCGGTCACCGAACTTCCATGTCTTTGCCAGCAGGTCGTTGGTGGACTTATTCTCGATCTTCTCACAGACGGCCTTGATGAGAGGTTGAACCTGGCGCTGGAGAATCTCAATGTCGGACTGGCGGATCAGGGCAGAATACCAGACGTGGATCATGCAGTCGACCGCTTCCTTGGTGTCGCCTACCACTAGGGCAATGAGGAGCAGGATGGCGTTGCGGAACACAATGCCGGGGTCACGGTCGTTGATCGTGATCTGAAGGGGCTGCTTGTAGCTTTTCGGAAGCTGTCCGATAGTCTTGACCACGTTTCGCAGATCACCGGAGGCTTGGGAGTACGATATTCGTTAGCTGTCGATCTCAGAGAACGTAAGCCAGGCCGCAGAACTTACCAGCGAACAAGAGTGACAAGTTTCCACCGTAGTCGACGCCCTCATTAGCCTTAAGTTTCAACACGTCGAAGGCGGGAACATTGCCCCAAAGGTACTTTCCATTTCCAAACGGCGCCTGGGAAGTGCTTGCACGGATGAAGGCGGGGTTTCGATTCTCGCGAACCCAGTCGGGCTGCCACTTTTGATTTCCGAGGATGGAGTTGCAATCGAGCTTGTGAATGTGCCAATGAGCCTTCTGGCACTCTGGGCCACAGTACTGCAAGAACGCGGTCAGGATGAAGATGGAAGAGACAGAGACACAAAGACACAGAGAGCGAGCAACGACGGCGCGCCACCACCGACGGGGGTCGCACGCTCCAGGGATTGGCGATCTGATACGTACAGCGACGAGAAGACACTTCTTGCAAGCGAATCTTCCGGGCTCTTGGCAGTCGATGTCGCCAGGGGTGCAGTTGGCGCAGATGGGCTCGGGGGTCGCCATTTTCGTGATGCAAATGACGATGCCGAAGTTTGTGACCAAGTGATGGTTGCTGTTGGGGTTTTCAAGAAATTCTTTTTTGCGTAGGATATCTCGGATTTTATAGAAAACCATCCCGCTCTCTCTGGTTCCACGAGCTTCCGGAAGCCTAGTAGTTTCAGATCGTGGGAAATTTTGCACGCCTTGCTCGTCAGTGAGAGGCGGGTGCGGACGGTGATAGATGAAGCCCTTTGTTGGCCGTCTGAGAATTTATCTGCGGCCTTGTGTTTCTTCCTTGAACAGTTTACCGCCTAGATGAGTGTGACAAACCTGAGTTGTTATGTCTTGAACAAAGGGGCGTGTTATCTAACACTATGAAATCCGAGGTCCATAACGCAGTCAATCCATCCCCAGCTACGGTAGCAAATGCAAGATCCATCTCGCGTTAGCTTACTTCTTAAAAAGTTGTATATATTCAGGCATCTATATACACATACATAGTGTGGGATTCATCGCAAGCCTCATAAAAAGCTCACTTAGATAATCAATGCTGCGCAAGCACTTTTATAATCCAGTCCATACCTTCCTTGCTCTCTTTCAGACCATACCGAAACATCAGAGGGAAGCAATGCATCTGCCCATCCCAAGATAGCCATTGCCCTGTGACGCCGTTTTCCTTGCACTTGTCCCTGAAAACAGTCGCCTCTGGTTCAAGGACGTCGTAGCTACCCGTCAATCCGTGCACACTGACCCCATGACGAATGAGATAGCTGAGGTCTGCGTGGATAGGGGATACTCGGGGGTCCATAAAAGTCCACTCGCTCTGGTTCGAACTATCTTGCGACGCCGATGTGCTTTCGGGGCCAACCTTCGAACTCGCAGGACTAGGACACCAAGCTCTTGCTGTTTCGTGGACACTTTGATGAGTGTGAATGGGGTCTAGCTTGTTGACCTTCTTGATTGCCTCCAACTCGTGACGGAGATCAGTGGTTGGGCTGATGACGAAGATGGCGACGGGTGGTATTGCTAGTTCATCTTCGTGAAATCGCAATGACCATATGACTACACACAGCGCGATGTTCCCTCCTGAACTGTCTCCTGCCACGATGACGTGTTCTCCTATACTTGACGACTGCAGCAACAGCTTCTTGTACACTCTTTCAATCCGAGGGAAAGCCACCGTGACTGTGTGTTTCGGTGCCAAAGGGCATGAGACGATAGTTACTCTGGTGTTGTCTAACCGGCGAACTAGCTCTGCACAGAAAGCCCAGTGGTGTTCGCTGGGTGGCATCTGCCACCCACCACCCGCGAAGTAGAGTATCCGTCGGCGACGGGCATTTTCGGGTAGGTCATGCTTATCGCCTGACTCCTTGCGTTTCAAGTCATAGGTCCATACACCTTCAACTTGATGCTCGGTAACTTCGCAGTACCTCTGGGTTCTCTTCGTCGGTGTCAGGCGTGTTGCCTCGTCGGCTTGTTTCTTGGTCTTCACCAAACGGGGTTTTAATGGCTTCAGGATACCATGAAGTAGTCGAGTTACTAAGTGTCGTCCACTCCGCTCGTAGACGATGACGCCTGGCGTTATGGGCTGGGCATTGCTAGGTCCATCGCCGTTGGGCCGGTCGTCTGATATTGGGGTCTCCATACCGGGAAAGTAGAACCCGGATCAAAGCGATATTCAGACTGCGACGGACAATTCGATCGAGTTTTCGGTTTGTCAATAATCATCACTTACTTAATTCATTAAGAACTGTCATTTTCGATGGAGTCTGTGGATGAACGGCGGAGCGGCTCTTTTGTTAAGTCATGCTTGGCTTGGGTCTACGACGTCATTAGCACTGGGCGCGTTGACGTCATTCATGAGCCCGCCCGATTTACATGGTGGAAATCTCCATGAGAGACCGTATCGGGAGCGTTCATTGTTGTACCGGTTTCAAGACACGATATCTGTTGATTCTCTACTTTCAGACAGGAGATGCTTGGATTGTACGCCGACTGAATTGCATTTGCGCCACTCAAGCAATGGTGAGATGAGGGAAAGAATAAGATGGACCAAAAATAGCAAGAACCAGCAATCTGGAGTGTTACACTAGGCATGCGCCGCCGGGCTCAGCGAAACTTAAGCAAATTGAAGCACCTAAGAAGTTACAACTCACCCTCTCCTAAGCTCTTTCAGTTTTGTTAATTAAGTTGACGTTCCAGGCGAGTCGCTCTGTTTAGACCGTGCGTTTAGACAGTTGTTTTCGAGGGTTTATCAACTGAATTACCCAGAATATACATGAGTGATAAGACTAATACCATGGAAGATTGTGCATCGCAAGCGGAAGTACTTAGCGTTTCGTAAATTGTGTTCGATGTTTTCCGTGCACGATAATTAAACTCGGATCTTGTCGCCAATCGGCCCCGCCGATCGGCCGTGTGGCTTGGGCCCGGAGCCCCACATCTCCGGGCGGATAAATTCACCGTGGAGCCAAGAAGTTGGGACTACCTTAGTCAGGTGCACAGTCTGCAGAAGCTCTTTGAGTATATAAGAGACATAGGTTTCTGGGGTTCTACATGAGGTCTGGTATGCTTCAGTTTCGCGAATGGATCGAAGCAATGTTAGCCCACTCGATAAAGGACGGCTCTTGAGGCCCAAAAGGTTGCGATGTCGCTCTCCAGAGACATGCGTATCCCTGACTCATACGTTCGATCACGATGGTACGTGGGGTCGGACAACGTACAATCCAACCAAAACTGATGCAACGCGTTGGCACCGGTGCCACGAGCACACGACCAAGCCGACCTGCGGGCTGCCCTTCATAACAATGGCGAAAGTCCCCCTTTCCATCGTGGAAAGTGGCGGCTCAACTCCCACGTTCCGCGACATGCGATCATCATTGGTCCCGCGTCCCAAACCCCTTCATCCTTGACGGCTCAAAAGGGGGGCCCCGCACCAACTCATCAACCACCCAGCAGTTTTTGGCCATGGAGCGTTATGCGTGCTCTCCAAGAAATCCCCATCGTCCAATCTTTTCGCCGCCTTCATTCACGCTTATTCCCACCCCGCGAGTTTTTCCGGTTGGCCCCCTGGCTCGCCACTACCTGCGAACCCTGCGCGATTTGGCGGTGCTGGGCTGGTCGGGGAGTCGCCACGAGTGCATTACAAAATACGTTGACTCCGCGCGTATTTGATGGCGACTTTCACCAGGACAGTTCACGTCATCTCTTTGCGATTTACGTCTTGTACTTTTGAGAGTTTCTTCGCAATTCTAATTATGCTCAAGTCCGGTGTTGTTGTTGCAGGGGCCATGGCCGCTGTAAGCGACGCGTATTCGCTAGGAGGTTTTGACTATGATTCCCTTAGCTTGAGAGAAGTTGGAGCGCGTAACACTGAGGTATAAATAATATTCCTCTGCTCCGATTGACCACAAAAGCTGAAACCTCATTTTCAGGATTGGCGCATGTGGCTGTTGAAAGACGGTGACCCAATTTCATTTTGGCACGACATTCCCACTTGGCCGGATGAGAGCGACAGGCAAATTGTGAACGTTATCATCGAGGTTCCTCGCTGGCAGGACGCCAAAATCGAGTTGGCCAGAGATGAGCCATTGAGTGTGTTGAGTCTTCCTGGAGAACATGAGCTTCAGTTGAAACGTTGGACTAATACAGCTCATCGCAGATCCCATTTCTCACGACACAAGGAATGGAGCCCCTAGATATGTCGAGAGCGTCTGGCCTCACAAGTCTTATCCGTTTCTGTATGGCTCTATTCCACAGACGTGGGAAAGCCCCAACTTCAACCACAGCTTCACCGGTTTCGAGGGAGACAATGACCCGGTTGACCTTTTCGATATCGGCCAAGAGTAAAAGCATCACAGATCCCAGGGTTGATAGCTGCTGACTGGAACTTAGCCCTGGGTATATTGGCCAAGTGAAGCAAGTCAAGATCCTCGGTGGGATTGCTTTGGCTGACGTAAGTTCCCCAACTCGAGAGTGTCGTCTCGCCTTGAGGCCACAAAATTGACACTTGGCAGGGTGGGGAGACGGATTGGAAGATCATGGGGATTGACATTAACGACCCTCTTGCTGCACTCGTCAGTTGTAAGTGTCCACGATCGCGACTCTGAAGAGCACGGGCCAATACTTGCACAGCATGGAAAGACGTCGAAACATATCGTCCTGGCACTGTCAAGACTTTTAGAGACTGGTGGACTGTAAGCCTCCAACTTCGAAGCCACTCTGGTTCCACAGCTAACTTGAGTCTGCAGTACTACAAGGTTGCTAGTGGTGACGACGTGATCGACATCGTCGGCGACTGGTACCAGAATGTCACGTTCATGGAGAACGTGCTAGTCGAGAGCCACCAGACTTGGGAAGAGCTGATCAAGGGCGAGGTCGACTCAAACGAGATCAACTACAACCAGACTGCCAACTCTGATGTCGAGAACAGCTACATCAAGAAGAGCAAGACGAGGAAGACCTTCGACGTCCCCGAGAAGGACAAGATCGAGCCGGCGGCCGAAGAGCCCGATGAGTACAAGGGTTGGTGGTACCTTGACAGCAACTACACCCTGCTTCAGGTCCCTGCGGTCCAGAAATTTGCATTCAACCGGCAATCAGCTTGACAGCTTCAAGCTTGGGAATATTCCTTTGTAGCCGTGGATAGTGACCTGTTAATCCCGCAATGCGAGGGTTCTTGGGGTGGTGTCTTTGACACTTCGTTTCTTTGCATTCATAGAGGCTTGGGGGGGCTGATATGATACAGCAAAGCATAATTGTCTAGACTTTTGTATGATGACATGACAACGAATACGTGGGACATGGCTGTTCTTTTTGAAGCAAAGGAAATGATGAGTCTCAAAACTCGTGAAGCTCAATTATTGCCTTCATGTTTCGATCACTTATTCTCAGCGCCCGATCTTGCTTCAACCCAGAAGCATTGAGATGAGGAAAGAGGAAACGGGCGGCTCTTATCTGAGCTTTTGCCGGCCGTTCTTGCCGCTCTTGCCGTCAATGACACTTCAGCAGGAGCCACCCATCGACGGTGGCCCCACAAATGAGCAGCCCTACCCGCGAGCTTAATTCAGACTTTTTTCCGATGTAACTGAAACATTCCCAGTCTGCCCATCTCAACGTCGTCTGCCATTTGCATCCCCACAATACCATTATTTACAGCGCCTTCGCTATCTTGGCTTGCTTGGCATCGTCCGTTTCTTGTGGGTTAGATCGTCGTGGGTTTCTCTTCCTCAAGGCAGAGTGTTCAGATCGCTGACCGGCGGGCGAAAGGTCACGACCTGACTCGCATCCGATCCGGTCCGTCGGCACGAACCCAGCGTGCTAAACCGGAGCCGGCAGCACCCTCTCGGTAACGGCCCGGACAACCTCCGAGGATCCTCCGAGACGGGACGACAAGGTTCCTCCGAAGATGGCCATGTCCGACATTGACCTGGACGATGTGCAGATGCACATCGATGACGCGACTACCAAGCTCAGGGTGCACAGCCTGACGGCACCATTCCCCGAATCAGTCATATCAATCACTCGCACATCATCACCAAATACGTCAAAAGAACATCCATCTTCACCCGAGTTTACGCCATTAGAGCTGATCGAGCAAGCTCAATCCCGGCAAGAGCGACAGAAGGCACGCGAAGCGCGATGGATCGCTCGTGAGAAGGCGAGCCGGGGCAAAAGTCCCGTGACTCCCATGAGAGCTTCAACCGGCGGCATCGAGAAGAGGAAATCGAACGGGAAGTGGAAGGCCAAAGCAACCGACAGCAAGCTCTCATCGGAGCTCGATCGGCTTCTCGTCAGCGAAGGCTTGTCCAACTCGTCACTTCAGAGCCGTAACCAGCACCCTCTTCGTCCCGTCTTCCACAGCCTCCCCGGTTTCAGCTTCGAGACCGAGCTCGACGACGTGAAGTTTCGCAAGGGCCAGCGCGTCTCTCTCGGGATCGAGGAACTCATGGTCGCGGGAGGCATGATCGCCGCCAAGGAGTGGCTCGAGGAATTTCTCTTACTCGTGTTCGAGACCAAGGCTAAGGTCTTGGAGCGCTATCCGATGTGTCAGGAGCTGGACGATGTGCCCTTGGGCTCCATCACGATGGCGAAGGACGTGGAGACGCTCATCAACAAACAGCCATATGATACCGCCCTAAAGGTTCGGCGGACAATGGAGCGCCGCCTTTGCCAGCCCTACGACATGCGGAAATTGGTGGAATGGACGATTCGAGCCCGCTTTCGCTTCCTGGAGACGAAGCCCAAGATAGTACCTGGCTTCGGCGCTTTCGGGCAGATCAGCAGCGACGAAGGTACGGATTTGGAGAAACGTCTGTGGGCGGCGGTTGATGCTCCAGGATATGGAATGCCTAGAACGCATGACGGTTAGAGATTCATCGTCCCGGCGTACGAGATCAGGTTTGGTCGGGAAGAGTTAGCTGCCTGAGGGCCGCGGCATGGCATAGGAGGTAGCTCAGCGAATGGCGATTGGAGTTTAGACGCTAAGAGTATATACTCCCAATGACATGCATTAAGCATTCCCCCGATCCTCTCACTTCTGAACAGACTCGTGGCTGCGAATCTTCGTCTTTTCGATATCTCCCAAGGGCCCCGCAACCTTCTGTGCAACGCATCGCCCAGGATGCCAGATGGCAAACAAAATCACAGCCAACGCTACCGGTGCAAACTCGAGCACGCCAAAGAAGACCTCGTTCGTGTAGAGATGTCCTCCGAGCCCCTCCGCAGTCTCTGCCAGACGGAAGCAAGTACGTAGGTAGACCAACAAGGTTGCCGCCGAGAACGCCGCAACGAAGACCGAAAGCCTATGTTCCTTGATGACCTGTCGAGCTCGGACGAGAAAGACGGTCGTCGTGATCACAAAACATCCTATCGAGAACACCTGGTACGCCAGTCCACCGAGGAGGATGTCGTTGGCCGTCGTCGGGTCCTCGCGCCTCGATTGCTTCACCCCGATCAAGGCGGCGCCCGAAATCTGGGTGATGGTCGCGATGACGTCGGAGGTGATGAAGAACCACAGCACGATTTTGGGCGGAAGGGGCGAGAAGTGGCGTCCGAGGCGGTGGATGAGAGCGGAGAGGATGGTGTAGATTCCCGCGGCGAGGAAGACGGGCGCGGTGACGATGAAGAAGTAATTGAGGATGAAATAGACGAGGTTGTAAGGGTTCTTCTTGGAGGAGAGGAACCGTGCGACGTAGCCCACGATTTCGAAGAGCAGGCCGACTGGGAAGGTGGCGAAGTACAAGCTGCGGTATCGGGCGACCTGGAACGTGTGGATGACGAGCAGGATGAGGAACAGTCCGGCTGCTAGACCGGCGAGGGCGATGTGGGGTGTGTAGCCGTAGATGATCACGGGCGTGTCCGATTCACCTCCGGGCGGTGGGAAATTCGGGTCGACGTAGCCGATCTTGCCTGGGACATCCGTCAGTGAGACTTTGTCAATTGGGAATTATGTCTGGCTTACCTCTTTGGGAGCTCATGGCTGTCAATTATGGCCTAAAAGCGCAGGTGTTTGTGTGAAGTGAACAAGGATGGGCTTGCTGATGCCGAAGGCGCGGTGGCAGCCTCGATATATAGCCCCCAAATGTTGCGACACAAAGGCGTCGCTAAGCAGGTCTTAACGGACATGTTCAGTGACGAGCGATCTTTACAGGGCGGATAACATACCGCAGATCGAAGAGACAGGGTTCAGGACGGACTGGTCATTGTAGCCCTCGTGGCTGTTCGTCTCATGCCGCGCATGTTGTGGGCACAGGGGCCTGGCCCTTCACACCCGCAATCAAACGTAGACCGTCCGGTCTGAAGCCGCAACTTAATATGGGCCACACCTCTTCTGGACACTGAGAGCTGAAGTGCACCAGACACGAGAGTCCAATTGGATGTTCCGAGTGATTTCTGATCGAGATTCGTACGCGAAGCCGTGATTCCATTACCCCTGAAATCAGTTAACAGAGGTCTATGATTCATTATCCCACGTGTCTCGACAGTCTCAAGCCAACTTCGACTGCAGAACCATACCATTTTGGATGCACCAGATCCCTACCCCAGCTTACCTTGAAAACTCTCTGGAAAACTGCCAGAGCCAGTCTCGGCCGTGGCCGACACCTGTCAAATGCTTCGGCTGATTTCTGATTGGCGGAGCGTTCAGCCATCATCCTGGGTTGACCAGGAGATCAATATCCAACAGCAGCAGACATTACGTTGAGGCTCCAACATGTCACGATATCAGCGACGACAAATAGCAACAATTGTTTGACTTGGAGCGCGAGGAAATGCAATTTCTTCTTCGCGTTGTCTCATGATGTTGCTACCGCTGTCGTTGTCGTCGTCGCTGTGACCGTCGCTGACTCGCCGCTATCATTTCCCGCTCATTCACTGTCTACACTCAGCGAACACTTACTGCCACGCTCTAGGCTCTGACACACGCCCGAATTGATTACCGTTTTCGTGCGCGTTCTCCGGCTTAGAGCTCGCACCTCGGCATTGCCAAGAAGTCCGAGGTCCGGGTTTTTGTGGGGTTCCTGGCCGAGACGGCCACGGCGCCGTCGATGGTGCTGCCAACTCCCGATTTGCCTGCATACCATTTCTTGATCGTCTCGTTTTGTTGTTTGAAAGTTCTTCAAGTTTGCTGGAGCCGCAATTGGCTGCGATCAATAATCTCATTCCTCTTAGGTCAACCACCCCTAAAAATGAACAACCCGCTAAAGCTATAGTAGGTTGCTTCTGGTACAAAATGCACGCGAACTAAACTTACTGTGAGGGCATCCGGGATTACGTTTGACCCTAATAGAACTAACAATCGTCTAAATCTAGAATAGCGCTTTTTATACACATCCCTAATGAATAATGATTCAAACTTCATTGGAAATGAACGATCCTAGTTTACTCAAGTCTCCCGTGTTGTGATAACCCACGAGAAACCTCTGGCAATGGCCTCTTCTTCATGTTCATGGTCTTCACTCGCTGCTGACAATGCTCGCGACAAGCACGTTTGCATTTTAACAAGGTACGCATTCGCAGTAGCCCCCGGGAGACTTTGAAGTAGGTGACCATTATCCTTGACGCATGTAACATAACTCATTCCACCAAAGTCCTGACTGGCAGAAGTTATCGGCAAAACCGCCACAGTCCCGAGGGTAATCCGCCTTTCCTGTTTGCTTACAAGCTCAGGCTTGTTGTAAGCGAACTTGGCGAGCATTTCCGACAGAACCGGTCGCTTCACAGAGTTGTGCTACACAAAGAAATACTAAGTTGGCGAGGGCTGTCAACTAGTCTGAAGTTCAGCTGACAGGTTCGGATGGAGTCTCAGGTCTTGACTCAAATGGACCGTAACGAACGAGGGCTTTATAAGACTTCGCGTCGTTACTTTTCTTTAACTGAAAACTCACTAGGTGTCTATGCTTGGGCTCGGATCGTTTATGTTTTGTAACATGAGCAAGATATTACAAGTAGCACTATACTTTTCCATCAATTCAACTGCAACAACCTGAGCAGAGTACATCCACACGAGACATTCGTGACATCGAGACAACATCCAGGAGTAGGTACATGTAGATATGGATTTAGACCTGACGCTTGGTTATAAGTGATTGTCGGTGATTGTAGAGCAACGCACCTACCATTGGGAGTTTGTGTTCTGTCAGTGAGGCCAAGACCTGAGCAGTGAGAATTGGAAGAGGTCTTCAGATGTTTAACTAATATCCAGAATACATCGAGAGAAGTTTGAAACAAAAGTAACGATAAAAAAGCACACTATCTCTTCAATCACCGTGCTTCGCACACCGGAACTCTCGCGAATCCGCGCCTTGCCACGCCACTGAGCTTTTTGCGTCAACTTTAACTCCTAAAACTCCTGGAATTTTCTGGTACTTATACTTTCGTCCGTTTCAGTACATCTTACTTCCAGCTTTCACCTCACCCGCCAGGAATCCCGACTTCGCTAACTCAGCCACCAAGTCCACCAACATCTTATCACACCCAGCTGCTGCCATGATTGCCACAGTCGCAGGCAGTGTCTCGTTGAGCTGCGTGGCTCTCGAATGATATGCTCGCTCTCCAATCGGCACCGTATAGTCAGGAACTCCGGACAAAACGCTCATAAAAGTCGTTGGGCCAAAGCATTGATGACTTCCGCGTCGGATTGGGTTTTGGGGCTTTTCTCAAGCATATCAGTGGTGGCGTTTACTAACAAAGCTGCTGCTTCGACAGCTCCATTGCCTCCTCGACCCGAGATGGGGTCGATCTATTAGAGTTAACTTGCACTTGGGAACAAGACCTATGATTGCTTACCTAGCGGCTTGAATCCAGAATTGTGATAGTTCTCCTTGTCAAATACATACTCCTCCAGAGGAACTAGTGTCGACATGATTCGATTCTTGTAAATAGACCCGAAGGTCATGTCGTCGAAGATTTTGTCATCGAGGTGTTCTCTAACTAGCTTCTCAGTGTCTTCCTTGGAGTACCGGGGGATATCCCTGCTGTGCATGGTCTTACCCACTCCCTTGAACATGTTCTGTTGCCAGGGGCGTGGACGATGAGGTAGCTTCGCCCAGCATGATGCACTATTTGTTGGCCGTATGGGGTTCTTTGGGGCGTTTGGAGATTCCGAAAATGCATTTCGTGTCGACGGGAACTCCTGTTGCAACATTAGTGGCGAGATGTTGAGGCGTGATTCGAGAAACTCACTGGATTCTTCTGGATTCTTCGTCCATGGGAAAATATCCAGGACCTTCTGCCTTCCCATTGCGCTACATCTCCCTTCTCACAGTACTGTGAATTCCATCCGCACCAAGAATAATGTCTCCTTCGAACAGCGAGCCATCTTCAGTATGCACTTGGACTCCTCCTTTGACGAGGTCCATACGGGAGACTCTCTTCTTCGTAAGGACCCTGCCCTTTATGCTTGAGGTTGTCGTAATGAACCTGCAGGAGCATCTGTCTGTCGATGAAGATGGAGGAGTATCCGAGCCTGTGCTATTCTGCGTATAGATATCCATCTGCATCGGTTTGTAGAACAAAAGCTGACATGTGTTCCATGCGATGAATCGAAGCTAGAGAATTGTCCGCCCGACCCCTAGTAGTAGTCCCCAGCAATCTCGCGGATAGGCTCGAAGCAGTCGATTTGATTGAGGATTCTGAATCCATTGCACAGCAATCCGATGCTTGCCCCGACAGGAGGTGCGATTTCGGGGTATGCCTCAAGAAGAACATAGTCGATGTCGAACTTCTCCAGCATGTTTGCCAGAGGTAGTCCGGAGACACTGCTCCCAGTAATGATGACTTTGAAACCCACGGTGAGTTCAGATTTATCTCGTAAAGACCGCAATATGAATCGGTTCTTGTATAATAGTTCTTTTTCGAATTCTAAGTAGTGGCGGAAGTGTTGCCTTCTCTCCTTGAAGTCACGCTGGATCTATCATCATCTCGTCTTGTCGGAAGATTGCCAAGACAATTAGGGACCACAATGTCTGGGTGCTGCACGTCATCCGCCCGTACGGTGAAATCGGGTGTTAAATGACGCCCGAACCGAACATGTTCGGGGCTAGACATGGGACGGTGCGGCAACCACCTCCGCCATTTCACTGGATTGTGTTCGTCGGGACTCTTTTAACTTCCATCTGAACCCAGTATCAAGGGATCGGTAAGAAGATTTCCATCCCGAGGTAGCCCACACTGAAACCCGAAGTCTGGCAGTTGTATAATCTCTTCTATTGCCGATGAATTTCGAATGGCAGGTCGTAACGGGATTTCACTGGCCGACTGTCGACTGCCGAATCTGACATTCGAAGTTTGCTCATCATCTCTTTCGTCTTTGACGCGTTCATCCCGTTGAGTGCACTGTGCCACGCAAATGAAGTCAAGGGGCGTTGGGGGCAAGGTTCGGCATAATTTATTTCGCGATGGAGGCAGTAAATAAACCTTCCGTGTTGCCCTCGGCAAGCTTTACGCCAAATACTGCCCGCTTACGTATTAGTAGCGATCAGGATAGAACTCGGAAGTTTTGGCGGCCACATGAGCGTCAATCTCACTGAGAGCTTTAGGGACTTAAATCCCTGCAATAGATTGCTGCAGTACATTCTGAGTTGACGTTTGCCCGCGTCGCTAATCCACACTAATTAGCTCCACGACTGTTAAAAGAGGGGAACTGCTTTGAATGATGCTATTGCCGCCACGACTCGGTCAAAGACCATTCAGAAATAGACAAAAATGAAGAATCGAAAGTCATTCCCATAACTGCGACTCCATTTCATGACCCACCTGTCCCCAGTCCTCGGTGAAACTCCAGCTGTGCCACTCACCGACGGGATGTACGGACGGTGAGGCCAATTCCGGCGCGGAAAAACCTACTCCCAGCTATCTCCCAAACCGCGGCCTCACTTTTTATCTATCCACCTACACTACACACCCACCCGCGCGATCGCGACAAGCTGCCTAGCCGAAAACCCCCCTCCCATCCAAACCCCACGACAGCTCAACCTCCGACCGCCGAACCGCAACGATGACTTCCACAATCGGCATCCCCATCAAGCTCCTGAACGAGGCTCAGGTACATCAAACCCCCCCCTCCTAAAAAAGCGACATGTAAGACACGAAGAGCTAACATACGCGCAACAGGGCCACATTGTCACCCTCGAAATCACCTCGGGCCAGACCTACCGCGGCAAGCTTCTTGAAGGTACTTGATCCCCTTGTCCCTCCTTCCTATCTTTTGGTGAGATTCAATTGCTAACGTTATGCTGCCTCCACGCAGCCGAGGACAACATGAACGTGCAACTGAAGGACATCACCGTCACCGCCCGCGACGGCCGCGTCTCCCATCTCGACCAGGTGTACATCCGCGGCTCCCACGTCCGCTTCTTCATCGTCCCCGACATGCTTCGAAACGCGCCCATGTTCCGCTCCCGCAACGTCCGTGGTCGCGGTGTCGGTATGGCTCGTGGTCGTGCTACTGTCAGTAGGGCCCGCGCCAGCGGCCGCGGAGGCCGATAAAGAGTCGTGCCATCCATTAACGACGACGATCCAATGACCGATCTCGAGAGTGCGATGTTTCACTTCAGGCTTTGCGGCTAGCGTCATGATTCGAAATATTCAACCGACTCGAGCAATCTACGGAGGCAGAGAGGCAAAGGGGCAGAGGAGGGTGTCTATTTGTGGTGGTGTAGCAAGGAAAATTCGTTATTTCCCTGATTGGGACTGGAGCAGCAAGAGCTGCTGCGCACCAAAAGGTTCCTGGCGTTAACGGTTCTTAAACGGTTAAAAAGAGACATTATCTACGGGAAGGGCTTCGCATGACGTCAGGGAGGCACGATACTAACCCAGCAAAGAAGGTTATGCCACAAGAAGTACCAGACGGTTCTTGACCTCATTCAGGAGTATGGATGCGGCGGTTTGCTAGGGTAGGCCTCAAGTTCAATGTGCCGTTTACTCAGCTGCAACATCGCTGACAGAGCAGCCGATAGCACCCGCAATAAAACGCGGAACGCGACTCTCGGCGCCCCAGGTCATCGTTTTGCATCTCAGAATCTGGCGGCGAAAGTTTTGTGGTGTTGTCTATGGTGACTCTTTTTTTCTGTTTATACATTATACAGATGATGATACAACGTGACGCGAGGCTCACTTGAGACGCTGAAGAGCGTCCTCGGCCTTCTCCACGAGCTCCTTCGCCTTGCGCAGCTCCTCCACACCCTCCACTGGCGCATCCTGATCGCGTGAGTCCAGCGCTTGACCGACGCTTTGCTCCACTCCCCTGACAGCCTTGCGACCCTCCTCGCGGACGTCGCCCTCCCAGAACGTCCGCGCCGTCTCCCACTTCTTCTGCAGATTGCGCAGACTCCACATGATCCCGAGAGCTGCCACGGCGCCCGCTTCGTAGATGGACGAGGCGTACTGAGAGAGGTAGAGCAATCCGGCCAGCGCGGTCGTCAGCGCGGATGTGCTAGAGGCTTGAAGCACGAGCTTCTGCGCGAGGGCCTGCAGTGCCGGGACGGTCTCCTCGTGGAGGTAGCGGCGGGTGAAGGAGATGTGTGTCGGCCATTTTGGCGGTTGATTCGTGACCCTCTTGATTGTTTTCGTTTCTTGTGGTTGCAGCTCTGATGTCGGCTGAAGATACTTGGGCGCCTCAACATTTGGGAGGACGCCGGACTCGGCGATGCGGCCCGCGAGAAAGACGAGCTCTCTCTCGGCCCCCGGGAGGAACCGCTGGCTGAGCATTTCCGTCGTGAGAACGCCCACGTCATCGACACGCCAGAACAACTTCCACCAGCCCAGCTTGCGCCACCTCGTACCCGCAAAAGCGAGGTCAAGCTGCTGCTGGAGCTCTTCGTGCGCAAACTGTGACCACTCTGCCAGCCTTTCATTCATTAGAACCGCCTTAGGCGAGGCAGCCTCCACGGGTAATCTGCCAGACAGCAAACGCGCCTCCTCGGCTTCAAGTTCCGACAGGGTGTTGCGTAGTAGCGAGGCGATGTGGAGTCGAACTGCAGGCTTCGTGGTCTTGCCCTCGTCATCCTTCACGCCGGTCTTGAGCCATTGTACGATGGCGGGCACGTTACTCTTGAACCATGCCCTTTCGTACTCCATCGCATTGCCAATGCTCTCACGGATGCGATCAAGCCCATTAGCGCCGACGGACACATCGATCGGTTGAAAGGTGAGCTGCTCGCCTTCTTCGACTGGGAACTTGGGCAGATTCACCGCCGCGAAGACCGAGTCGCGGTACTCCGTCAAGGGCAACGACGCAACAGACGCAGCACCCATGACACCCTCCGACAAAATGACCGCCTTGTGCACCGGTGTCGTGACTGGGGTGTACCGTCCCGTGGCCGACGGGATATCCACCGTGGGCACCAGAACAGACTCCTCGAGATCCTGCAAACCCGTCTCCCCGGGCGCCGCCGAAAATGGATTCACCTCCATCAGCAGCAACTCGATGCCATGCCCGTTCAGCGCGGGCGATGAAATGTCCAGCTCGTGAAGCAAGTTCGTCTTTGATATCGTCAACGTCGTGCCCTCCTCACCCTTCCTCTTCTCGCGCACTCTGACCACGAGGGGTTGCTTAGTATCGTGCCCCGCCAGCTCCCTCTCCCACTCCGCCTCGTCACCCAACGGATCCGCGAGCAACAGCCTCAGCAGCTCCCTGGCCGTCTTCCCCGGCTCCGCGCCGTTCGCCAGCGCAAGTATCGCGACCCGCACGTTCTCCTGCCCGGGCTCCTGTCGCAGACCCTGTAGCGCGAGTTGCAGCCGGGAGAGGTTGACGTGGTTGACCGCAGTCTTCTGTAGCTCGAGCAGGATCTCAATCAGCTCCGACCTCGGATTCTGCGATGCACCGTCCGCCGCCGCCGCCGCCGCCGATGCCGAGGAGTGGATCGCGTGCGTGGAGGACTGGAAGTATCGGCACTGCTTGGCGGCTTCTCGTCTGGCGCTGCGTCGGGTCGTTCGCGAGGGTTTCGGGGTGGTCGTCGTGAGGGAGCAAAACAGGCACACGGCGCGCGGCGACGGCGTCGATGGCCTGCTCAGGCCGGCGAGGGGCCTAAATGGGGGTCGTGGCAGCATTCTGCGGCAGACATTTGGGGGGTGTCGTTTACCCCGTGCCTCAATTCGTGAATTTTTGGGCCGCAGCAACGGACGGGGAAAAAAAACCAAACCTCGCGGTTGTTGACTGCCGGGATAAGCGGGTGAGGTCGGCCAAAAGTGGACAGAGCTCTCTCATCTGCGGCACCGACCCCAAGCTCCGACGAGCACCGTGGACGCGCATCACTGCCCTGGGGCAAAACCTCGGCGATTTAGATACCTGGCCTGATTCCCCACCCCCGCCAACCTCCCGTCCCGCACCGACAATCGCTCCATGACAACAGCATCCTTGTGTGTAAGTCGACGGTGTCTTCAGCAACCCGCCACCACCAGAGACCGATCTCCCTTTACGCAAACCCCTGCGTTCCTCTGTTACTATTCTGCTACGGGCCCGCGTATATTTCGAAGCCTCCGCGACCTCAAAGAGATCACGCAGCCATGGCCCAATCAACCGCCCACCGCCGCCTCCTCCAGGAATACCGCGCCCTGACGAACAACCCCCCGGAAGGCATCACCGCCGGACCCGTGTCCGAGGACGACCTCCTGCAATGGGAGGCCCTGATCCAGGGTCCCGAGGGGACCCCCTTCGAGGGCGGCGTCTTCCCCGCGGAGCTCAAGTTCCCAAAGGACTACCCTCTGGCCCCGCCCACGATGAAGTTCCTCGTTGACATGTGGCACCCAAACAGTAAGACTCCTCTAAGCACGCAACTTGTCCCAAAAAAAAAAAAAAAACCCTGCTAACATCGCCGCGCTAAACACCAGTCTACCCCAGCGGCCTCGTCTGCATCTCCATCCTCCACCCTCCCGGCGACGACCCGAACCACTACGAGCACGCCTCCGAGCGCTGGTCGCCGATCCAGTCCGTCGAGAAGATCCTCATCTCCGTCATGAGCATGCTCGCCGAGCCCAACGACGAGAGCCCCGCCAACGTCGAGGCCGCTAAGATGTGGCGCGAGCGCCGCGGCGAGTACGAGCAGAAGGTCCGCGACGGCGTGAGACGCTCTTTGGGCTTGTGATCAGCTGAGACGTCAAATCTGGTCTGTCCTGGGAGAACAGGGTGGACATGCTACTAGGCTGACGCGGTTATTGTCACGGAGTGTAGTCGACTGGTAGAACTGCATAGCATGGCGTTTGGGGAATCAATCGAATATCGCTTTGTTCACTTCTACTTATGTAAGGCAGAGACTTTGCGCTCTTGTCCGATTGAAATGTGACGCTATAGATACTAATGATCTCTGCATTTGACGAAGCTCCATTACAGTCCGTTTTCCGCTTTGAACTTGTCCCAGCTTTCATTCAAAGTAGCGAAGACCGTTGCGGCAATGAGTCTCACCTCCGTGCTGGCATCTTGGGGAAGCTGGATTCTGTTAGTTTCAACTACCTGGGATGGGATGTCGTAGTGGAGTTACCTTGTCGGGATGACACTTGGCAATGGCCTTCATGTAGTTAATCTTGACCTTGTTGGCCATGACGAGCTCGTGCAAGCCGACCTTCTTCCATCCACTGCCTTCCCAGAGGACCTGATCTAGACTTCCAATGAGGGCACGCAAATTGTCCCTCTTGCCGTCTCTCCATGCCGCAATCTTAGCATCGACCTTCTCCGAGAGTGCGAATTTCTCGTCGTCCTCAGCCGCCGCTGCGAGATTCTGCTTGCGCAGACGGTCGACAGCCTCGGAGCTCTTGGCCGGGGTGGCAGCGGGGCGTGGACGGGGCGGGGCAGCAGGTCTGGGTTTGGGCTTCGGCTTCGGCGCTAGCGCAGTTTGGCATCGCTGGCGACCAGAGATGGCGGTAGCGCCTCCAACGCCGTTCTTGACGCAGGTTGACCAGACGGAGTGAGCATCGCCCCAGCGCTCCATTTGTTCAAGAGCCTCGGCCTTACGACTAAGGGCCTTTCCGTAGAGGTCGCGCATGTCACGCTTCTCTTCGCCGCCATTGTCGCCCACCACGCTCACTTGCTCGCCCTGGCCACCGCCAGGCCCGATGATCTTCAACGCCGCGTCGGCGTCCTCGACTGCCTGCTTAGGTTCACCAGTCTTGAGGGCCGTCAGTGCGCGGTTCGTGAGAATCACAATCGCCAAAGGATGAGATGCTGGCACGGCGGCCAAGGACGATGAGTACGAAGATTGAGCAGCGGCATAGTCTCCGCGCTTGAAGTGTGCTGTGCCATCCAAACGGTGCTTCGTGGATTGTTGTACCGCGGCAGGTGTAATTGGTGGAACTTGACGAGCAGGACGAGGTGCCGGCTTTGGCGATGGCGGACGTCTTGCGGGCTGGGCAGACTGAGCCGGTTGTGCAGGCCGTTGTGGCAGCGACTGCGTCGGGCCCGGATTCGGTGCTTGAGAGTTGAAGAGCAGATCTGGTTCCTCCTGCTTCGGCGGCGGTGCCTGCTCGGGCCGAGGCGTGGCCTTCTTTCTTCGCGCAGGACTGACATATGAGGCTGCGCTGTCATCTGCCATAGCCAGTTTGCTGGCGCGTGTTCTCGAATCGGGCACCGCTGGGCCGGCCTGCTGTTGCCACTTCGGAACAGGAGTGCCTCTTCCACTTGAAGGCGCTGATGCCGCGGGCGAGAAGTCTCTTGGAGAGGCAGTCCTACGAGAAGCTTCTGGTCTCGGCGATTGCGATGATTGGCCAGTCTTTCTAGGAGGAGGCCGACCGCCAGCCTCCAACATCATGGCCTCATCCGTCGCCTCAGGATGCCGCTTTTCCGGAGCCCCCGTACGGTCTTGCTGTGCAGAGCGCATCCACTTGGGTTGGTTCGGATCTCCTCCCTCCTGATTGAAGTCCGCAACAGCCTGCTGTACCTGCTTCTTGCCGGTCTTCCATAACGAGTTGGCGGTCTTGAACAGGGTGTTTCCCATAGCTGCTGCGGTCTTTGAGAAGTCTGCCTCGCTGGCTGGCGACCTCATATCGGCTCGCCTCTGGGCGTCATGTCTTCCATCATCCCGTCCCCTCCTTGAGGCAGCAGCAGGATCCTTGCCTTGCGCCTTGGCCTTGGCCTGACGATGCGCATCATCGAGCAGCCAGTTTGCAGCCACTTGCACGTTCAACCCCGCGCCGCTCTCTGTCAGACCCCGCCGCGCGTTCTCGGGGGTAAATCCGTAGTCTACAAGCTCGGCCACGGCTTTGTCGAACTCGGCCATCTCGCCTCGAGGAGCAGGTGGTTCATCCTCGGAACTCGACTCGGACTCCTCAATTGGCTTGCCAGGTTCAGGCTGCTTCTGCTTCGGTTCCGGAGGTGGCTGTTTGCGTCTGACCTCTTCTACTGGCCGTCCTAGGTCGCCCAGGAAGTCATCGTCGTCGTTTACCGGCTGGGGTGCGGGCGATGGAGCCTTGGGTTTCAATTGGTTCAGACCAAATGGGTCATCATCGTCACCGAATCCTCCATTGTTGGCAGGAGAGGCAGTTGCGTTCCATGCGCTTGGGTTGCTGAGATCCAGTCCGGGGGTATGCGCGGGGGAGGGGCTCTTGTGAGGCGGCGGGGGATAGTGACTGGCGTTATCGACCTTCGTCTCCGCATTGAACGCAGCGAACAGGTCGTCGTCATCACTGGCCTTCTTGCCGGTGGACGAACCGGGGGACAAGATGCCAGGTGACGTAGTCCGCGATACGTTGCCCAACCCCAGGGTATCCAGATAACCCCCGCCGAATTGCGCCTGCGCCTGCTTCCTTCTCTCCTCCTCTTTCTTCCTCTTTTCGGCCTCGAGCCGCTGCTGCTGTTCGCGCAAGGTCAGGTTCGCCGTAGACTTGGGAGGACCTCCGGCGAAGTTCATTAAGTTGCTGAAGCTGTCGGCGGGCGGCTTTGCAGCTGGGGGCTTCGCTGCGACGGCACCCGATCCTTGCGCAGATAGAGGGGTGTTGCGACCGGAGGGAAACGGAGACGGCGTCGAAGTAGTCGGTCGCGCCGCTGGCATGGAGTCGAAGTAGTTGGCGCCCGAGGGTTTCATTGGCGGCGGCTTGTTGCCCGACTTGCTGGCCGACGACGACCAGTCCAATCCCGAGAGATCATCCATCTTGACGTGCTGGAAAGGTTCGAGGTACAATCGTTCATGTCATCAACTTCGTGAGGTCGTGAGTGTGTCTAATACGGGTCAATGCATCGTTTTCGGATTGTTCTAGATTCCATTTGTCTCTTGTCTCCTGGATCGGGCTGGCTGATTGCGGTGTCGTGTGGACTTTGGACTGAAGGTGGCATGTGGCATTGTGGCTGAAGCTGAAGCTGAACGGCTGTGGCTGGAGGCTGGAGGCTGTGGGCTGTCTGCCTTAGGTTAGCGCGAGATCACAATCTAAGGCAGAAACTTGAAGTGATTCAATAGGTCCACCACGGTTGTCGGATCACTCCAATGGACCCGTGGCCGCCATGCTGGGACTGAGGCGGGGTCGGGTGGGCTTCAATTGAAGTCGGCGTCAAGATGTTCCGCGTGCACGGCCCAGGTGATTCCACGGCTGGCGCCGAAAGCAAAAAGGGGTCACCAATTTCGGGCAAGTGGGATGATCGCTGCTGTCACATCTCGATTCTAAAATTGCTTCGCTCATCCCGATGATGTATGGAGCATCTCCTTTCGCGGGGGTGCCTTCGCACCGGACGAGTCAGCGATGTCATGAGAGCCCCGTCGCATGAAAGCATTATCCGCCGTCCGGACTCAAGCCACTCTAAACACGGCGCCGGTTCGTTTCTGCTTAGTGGTGTTTGGTTGACAGGAGGCTGGGTGAAGGACGCTCTGGAGATCACATAATGCATGTCTGGGCTGCAGTGCATCTTGCTCCGGGATCAGCCACCAAACTTCACCTCAATCACTTCGAAACCCCCGGCCTTCAGGCTGAAGACTTGCTTCGCGGCACAATCGGCCGAGTGAGTCCGCGAAAAGTTGGGTCTTCTGCAAGAGCTCACCCTCTGGGGCCCTGGGCGAATGCCCTTGATTGCGCGAGACCACCATTTGCCATCTGTATTCTGTTCCCGCATAACATTCCCGGATACCGGGAGAACGCTAGCAGATGGCTGCCTTAAAGAGCATTTTGCCGCGATGAGGTCTTGCCGGTGGGGTTGATGTTGATGAGTATCAGTAGACGGATGTTGCTTGCCGGGTCACCGGGTGGAAGCCAGGCGGGATGTCGTCCAAATGACGCGGGCCAGGTTGCCTGCCAAACGAAGTGCGGGGGCGCGTTACGTGGTATGGCTCAACGAACGACGTTATACACGGAATAAAGGCCGTTTCATCGTCAATGGCCAGCAACTGAGCAACAATACAGTCCATACTGCACGCAATCACTTGGTCACAAAACCACTAGTATTCTTAGTAACTTCGGCAAGCCCTGCCAAAGTAATGCCAGGGAAGAAACCATGATATGCTCGTTGGGTCGACGGCGTTGGGATTGAAGTTCAACGAGGCACGCAGCCATTGTGAAATGACAAGCATATTTGACATTTACAGGCATTGGGTGTTTTGAATTTTTCCGGGCGCTCTTCTTGGGCCCTTGGCTCCCGTCTACTACGCCTACAAACACTGCTTCGACGGCGGAGAAACAAGGACTCTAAGGTTAATGATTGACTCTCAAGAGACAAACGGTTTAAGCGGACGTGTTCGGCTCGCAGCGCAAACGGCGGGAATTCCTTGCGCCTCTAGGGAATGTGAGATGCATTGAGAATCAGTCGGACGACGGGCCTTGGCCGATATGGTTGCTTTGCGAAGAGTTCGGATGATTTTAGTGATGGGCTGAAACCCGTTTCGAATCTTGGTGTCTGGGGTCTTCCTGGGCCCCTGGGGTGGGCGATCAGCGGAAGGGTTGAGCCATGACAAGCCGACAGGCCACGAAAGCTGAATTCCGGAACACTAATACTAAGATTGCTGCGTCCACGTCAGTCTGGATATCCAGTCTTTTGCACCCCTGGGAAGCCAGATGATGATAATCTCAACCGCGACTCGTGGCTGATCAACGGCGACGACCTTGATCGTCATAGAAATGAGCATCGAGGATTCGAGGAGGACAATGTCTGTCGCACCTGTAAGACACTCTGTTCGTAAATTCGTATAAGCAGCCGCCTCGGATCATCGAAGGCGGGGTAGACTTCTCGTATGGCGGTATGTCGGTATGGTCATCTGTTGAGACTGCCGACCGTTGCAGAGGTGGCGCCGGGAGTTGCAGGCAGAGAATGCCGGTACTGTTATCGTGGCATAATGGAATGTTTGCTTCTTCTCGTGCGATTCTGCCTGGACTCTCAGCCACTGAGCAGTAGGAAGCACGGTCTCACGAGTGTGCCAAGTGAAGGCCGGTTGTATCGAGTGAGATGACAGGAGAGGCGCACCCGGACGACGATACTGCTGTGCGAAGGAGGACGCGTTGAGTTTCCATGATGCCTTGCGACGGGATTCTTGATCATCGGTTCTCGTAAAGACAGCCAGCAATGCGGGAGATCATCCGCTAAGCGCTGCCGTGCGAGGGCCGGTTTTGGCTGCTGTGCCTCTGCATGTTGCAGTTCCCAATCGCAGATGCAGGACGGGATGGGACTGTCCAGCTGTTGGCACGTCGCGCTGTAAAGGATCCAAAGGGCTGCTTCTCGGAATTGAGATGCCGCTTCGCCCCTCTCTGATGATGATGGTCACCTCCCCGTCCTTAGTCGTCCTTAGTCGTCCCCTGTCCTCTTCGGGATATTCGCGGGACATGTCTCTTGTACCCGCCAGACGACGCGTCGCAGAGGTTCATCTGATATGCGGCCAGAAATATTGTGGAAGGGTGCTCGGTAGGACAACCGACTGACAAGGAGAACCAGTCCCAGCGCCTTCTTTGTCCATTGTTTCTGCCCGGTGCAATCTTGGGTTGATTGCTCGCTGGAGCCAAGATGGAGATTCAGATGAACCCATCTCCATGCGCCCAATGGTTACTGCCATGCCGTGGCTACCATGGATTAATTGGCGGTCCATCTTAAAGAAGGCCATGATCCGGGGGTGGCTAAACGTCCCAAGTCTGTGAGACGACGGGAAGTGAATGACAAGCCTCAGACAAGGTGACCTAGCGACGAATCACCATCACCGTCACCGATGGGCGTCTCGGAGCCGGCGCGTAAGCCCCGGTGTTGGCACCGGAGCAGCTGCTCTGCTGCAGCGCTGCTGGAATTCGCAGATGCCTACCTAACATTATTATCCGCACCTAGCACAGATCCCAGCCGTCTACTCAGCCCCACTTGACTGTTCTGACGGCCGGTGACAGTCCATTGGTCCGTCCACCGCCTAAGAAGGCCGCGGCAGGGGCATCCCCAATTTTGTCCAATCAAAGAATAGTACCTTAGTAACGCCAGATCTTCCACATCCCCCTCCCGCCCCGCCAGGGGTCCATATCTTCGAAAGGGGCACGCACCAAGCGTGAGGTCGGTACACTACCATGGTACCTGCGTCTAGGAAGGAGGGGGGGGAATACGACTGACCACTCAGCGTCGTTCTTTTAGCCCCCTCTCGGTTCCCTCCTGCACGTTTTTCGTGCTCTTTTTCGCTCTGCCCACACCAGCACGACCGGAAAGCCTAAAGGAGACTTGCCACAGTTCCATTGAATTTGGCGCAGATCCTCGGGCAGAAAACCAGCCGCAGAAGAAGAAGGGGCGCGTCGTGTTGGGATCCTCGTTCTTCCTTCTTGGCTCCCTTTTTTCCGCCTTACTTCTCTCCATCGCAAGCGGATGGCGGTGGACGTTGCCATTGCCAAAGTGCCAGGGGCCCACATCTAGCTGTGGATGCAGCTTACGGTACCTGCAGTGGAGTGCAGTGGTGCACCGGTACGTCGCGAAAATACGGCTGCAACGTCGTCCCTCCAAAGTCGCGCCAAACCGTTGGTGCTAGCTGCTTGAGATTTACACCAAAGATGGAGCCGTAACCCAATCTCCGGTGGCCAAACATGCTAAGACGACCTTCTTTGCTCTTTTGTAAGGCGAGCGAGGCAACATGAAGCAGCCGACAAACTGGACCGAAATGCTGTGGCTAGCAAACCACACCGGCTACCTACGACGACATCGCATTGCATCGCATTACATTGCATCACATCGCATTGCAGGGTACCTTATCCATCCAGCAGCACATCGTCAAGACGTCCACACCAGCGCATTCTTTCTTTCACCAGACACACCTCACATCTCATCTTATCTTACCCATCTCATCTCGCATTGTCGGTCGGCCCTACGGATACACTAACACAGCGCGCAACCTAACATGCCCGTAGCCTACGCGTCCTTCCTTTCTCTTTCTCTGTCTCCTTCTCCTCAGTGTCCTCAGTGCTCACCGGTTGAGTCTCCAAAGTCAAACTCTCGGCCGATGGAAACGTCTCCTAGGCTGTTTCTGTTTGGCTGTCCCTGTTGCCTTTCCAGTTTGCCTCTCGCTCCTCGCTTCGTCCCTCGCCTGACCTCGCCTCTCTGCCCCTCCACATTTTAGTTGGTTCAGTCATCGACGTCCGTGTGCGCCGTCGTCCGGAGTACAGGCGCGAGAAAGCGTTTGGCGTATCGGGTGACATCGAAAGGGGCCAGCGGCAAGCCTCCGAGAAGATGCAACGACATGTACATTGAACATTGTACCAGGCCGGTCCCGGTGGCACAACCAGCAGGATCCCAGTTCCGCTGCGATGGCCCAGCCCCTTGAAGCAGTACCTTAATCTGTTCCAACCCACATTGAGAGCGATCCCTCCCACACTGTTCGCCCGCGGCCCGACCGCTGCCCTGGGGCATGTCGCCCAGCGACGTCGCCAGATGCCACGGGCAGGCACCCAGGGTAGCGTGATAGCGTAGCAGTCACCGTTGCGCTTCTGCACTTCGGAGACTGGAGGCGGCTGTCGACTGCTGGCAGTGAGAGATTTGCTGCTGATCCCCCCTGCGTCCAAGCGCTTCAAACAGAGGCAGAGAGAAGCAAGTTGAACGCCTTTTGTTAGCCACTCACGCCGGCGGCCGGACAGGTTCCTAATAAGATCGCCGGTGAACAGGTCAACAGATGGCCAGGGGTGGTGATTAAAACTGACCCAACACTGACAGGCAGATCCATCCTGAATCCCAGATCCCCGTCGCGGGCGAAGAAAAGATGGGCATTGGCATTGAGGTGAGGTGCGGTCGAGTGCGCCATTTCGTCTGCCATCTGGGAATAGCCACAGAATCAGGCCAACCAGGCCAAACCAAACCAAAGTGGTCAAACCGGCCAACATGCAGTGAAGGCTCTCCCGCCCGCCTTCCGTCGTCGCGCATTCTCATCGGTGGCTAAGAATGGGGATTTCAACGGATGAATGGCTCTAAATGGCTGACGTTTGTGTGTGGTTGACGAAGGAAGGGTGCACTAGCACTTGGCTTCCTCCTTTCCCCTTGTCATATCCTTTTTTTTTTTTCTTCTTTTTTTTCTCTCCTCTCCTTGGGAAGGGGCACCTCGTCCCCGGTCATACACACCCCTCTCCCGTCTCCTTCCTCTCTGCGGTCTAGTCTGCATCGGTCCCCGGCACTCAAGGGGGGTGGGAAGTTGGAACGGCGGCATCCCCGCTTCCCTCCCCACCCCACACCCCCCCCCATCTCATCCATCCCATGCGCCCATGTTCATCCCTCTTGCCTTCGACCAGAATGCGAATCGTCCATATCCTCAAGCCATGTCTCTCCACCTGCTTCCCGAACGTCTGTTTCCTACCTAAGTCCTTCTTTTCCGGTCTTCTTTTTGCATCACCTTCATTCCTGTCACTCTTCTCCCCTCCTTCACTCCCCGCCCTCTCTTCGTCGTCACCTTCACGGGGTCTCTGACTGTCACTATCTTACTCGCTCACTCGCTCAATCGCCCACTCGCCCACTCTCCTTTTTGATCTCGTGGCGCCTTGCTATCTTCAGCTGGTCGCACACTCAGCCATTCGTTTTTCCCCATCCTCCCAAAATCCCCGACTCGCGGATCCCGCTCCTTTCTTGGCCTCCTGCTCCCCGCAGGTCCTGCACGTTCATTTCTCTTGGACCCCGTTTATGTGTGTTGATCGCATTCGTTTCTTGACTCGACCTGTTTTGAAAGACACCAGTCGCTGATCGACAACTTCAAGACTTGCTTGTCTGTGGTATCTCTTGGTTTTCCCAGCTTCCGATCATCTGCACGGCTCGACTCCAGCTTCGACTCGCTCGGCTAGTGTCATCAAAAGACATCGTCTTACACGACCTCCGGCAGCGCCACATTGCAGCCTCATCCTCGACGTCAACCACCATTGCGTAGATTCCACCCGGATTAGGTGTAAATTGTAGAAGAGGAGGATTCACCGAATCGACCTCCAAGCCGTAACCCGAATTCTCGACAGCGACGACGATTTTGCGCCCCCGCTGTAGACGTATCGTTCTGCATCGACTGATTCACCGAAAACCGACGGCTTCATCTCACTACGACCTGATTTAGGACTCTGCCAGTGGTGCTGGGCATCAGAACTACGGAATTTCATTTGGGTTGTGTGCTGCATTTACGAAGAGGTTGCCATCTCAAAAAGGCGGACATTCAACCGACGCTTCTCATTGGACAATCCCGAGGTCAACCATCACGGCCCTCACAACACAACCCTCCCCGAGGACTGCAACTTCCGATTTATCATAAAGGTCGAAAAACGTCACGTGCCAAGGAACTTCAGTTACTGGAAATTCCCTCAAAAAAGTCACTCTCCAGAAGATTTGACTTTGTTTTCGACACGTCATTCCTCAAAGGACGAATCCCAAAAAAAAGCTGTTGGGGGTATTTCACATCGGGAAGGCTCGGTCAACAATATCGCTCCTGCCTCCATCAACAGCTTCACCACCACCACCGCCCTTTTACCACTCCCTTTAGCGCCTCGCTTAAGGACCACCTTTCTTGCCCTCGCCTTTTTTTGTGCCTGCCCGGTGACTGACAACAAACCTTCCCGCCTACTTCACGCGTCTCAACCTCTCTCCCGCGTTCACACCAAAACACCACCCAACCTTGACCAAAAGATCCCCAAGTATCGTTTGCGCGCTTCAACAAAGTCGTGAGAATCGTCCTCTTCTTCCAGGCTTCCAACTGGGCTTTGGAACCTTCTTCTCCTCGGATCTCTAAACAATATTTTCGGTATTGTTCAGAGACCCTTCGTTGCTCAGGTAGCGATTCAGCAACTATCGCATCGCATCCTCTCCTTTTGGACCTCAACGACTCTCTTTCTCTTCAAGTCGTATACCTTACTTTGATACCCATCTTTCGTATCATTTTTACCATTTTCTCCCTATCCTCAATCCATTACCTGTCTTTGACAATCCTCCACTTCCCACCTTCGTCCAAGAACTTTGTCTACCAAGTCAACTGAGTCAAGATGAAGACCATCAACATCGCCGCCGCTACTGCCGGCTTGTTCGCCATTGGCGCTGACGCCTTCTGGCGCATGGAGTGCCAAGGCCGTGTCGGTCTGGCCCGCGTTGACCCTCTCATGTCGTATGGCGAGGCTGCTCCTCACGTCCACGCCATTCACGGATCGAACGGTATGTTTCCCCTGACTTCGACGTTGGATGTCTTGGCATCTCAGCTAATACCTTCGCAGGCATCTCGCCGACCGCTGACTACGGCGACCTCATGGCTGGCGACTGCACCTCTTGCCGCGTCAAGCAGGACAAGTCGGCCTACTGGACCCCTGCTCTCTACTTCCAGGACTCTACCACTGGAGAGTACGAGATCGTCGAGCAAGTCGGCGGAATGCTTGCGTAAGTCTTGGAGCTAGCTCTCAATCCCATGTATCCCATGCTGACTTGTCAGATACTACCTTCTTAATGGAAAGGATATCAAGGCATTCCCCCCTGGCTTCCGCATGATTGCTGGCGACACTTATCGCCGCACCTACACTGCTGGCGATCCCTCCAAGCCTGATCCCGAGAAGTCCGTCTGGTCTCTCCTTGGCCAGACCAAGCAGTCCATCCTTGCGCAGCGTGCTGTCGGCTTCAACTGCCTCAACTACGCCCGTCCCCCCGAGGGTACTCTGTACCGTCACTACCTGCCTGATAAGGCTTACCTCGATGCCAACTGCGCCAACGGTATCCGCTTCGAGGTGATGTTCCCTTCGTGCTGGAACGGCAAGGATGTCGACTCCGATGACCACAAGTCTCACATGGCCTACCCTGACCTTGTCATCGACGGCACTTGCCCTGAGGGTTTTGAGACTTACACTCCTAACCTCCTATACGAGACCATCTGGAACACCAACGCCTTCAAGGAGCGCACCGGTCGCTTTGTCATTTCCAACGGTGACACCCAGGGCTTCGGATACCACGGCGACTTCATGTCCGGCTGGGACGAGGACTTCCTTCAGTCTGCTGTTGACACCTGCACCAACGCCTCTGGCCGCATTGAGGACTGCCCCGTCTTCTCTCTCCAGTCTGAGGCCGACGTCAAGCAGTGCTCCATGAACGTGCCCACCATCCTCTCCAAGGAGAACGTCACTGGTCCCGACACTGCCCTTCCTGGTAACGTCCCAATCACCTATGGCGACGGTTCCTCCGAGGGTGGTGGCTCTGCTCCTGTCAGCTCCGCCACCATCGTCATTCCCACTGTCACCCTTCCCAGCCTGTCCTACAAGCCTGGCAAGACAGCCACTGGCAACCCTCTTCCTGGTGAGGTCTTCCACGAGAGCGGCAAGGTTGGCTATGGCACTACCTCCACCTCTGTCACTGCCGAGGCTGCCTCTCAGACTCCTGAGGTCTCGGCCCCCGAGAAGACCCCCACTCCCATCTTCGAGTCCATCACCGCGGCTCCCACCTCGACCCCCAAGTTCGTGTCCACTCAGACTATCACGAACGGCAAAACCGTGTCGATCATCTTCTGGGTGGAGGAGATCGTCTACGTGACCGAGTACGAGGACATCACCGCGACTCTTACCGTCACCGCGTCTGCCACGCCCACCGCTCTGCACGCGCGTCACCTTCACCACCACCGTCGCCACCACATCTAAGTGGCCTCGCCTGGTTTCTCGATTTCGGGAGTTTCTTCTGCATTTCGGACATGGCTTGCGAAAATTCGGGTTTGGGAACGTCGTTTGTACAGGACAAGCATCAGGATGCGTGGTCCTTTTCCTCGGCGATGGAACCCCGTCCACGGAAATGATTTGGCTTCCTATTGAGTTTCCCCCATCTTGCTCATGGAAACCTTTTCTTGTTGTCTGGACATTCTCAGAGGTAGTTAGCAAGGTATGGGGCATGGTATGGCCTGCGTCATGAGATATGGTGATCACTAGGCGGCAAATCATCAACATCAGGTTCTTGCATTTTCGTTTTTTTTTTTCGGTGGACTTTGCGCGTGAGCTGCTCGTAGTCGGTGGTCTCCTCGTAGTCGGTGGCTTTTGGTCGTGGATCGCGGCCAGTCAGTGGTGGGGTTTGTGGTTCTCATTTGCTTTCGTCATGATTCCGTCGTAGGCGTTGATGTTTTGAGAGATACCTCATGCTCAATGTATTTTTTCAAGTTATACCCATTCGCAACCTCAGCCCACACCTTGCCGTGAAGACCCCCGTAGAAGTCCTCGATGCCAGGTGAGTTGGTCTCATGATGCGACGTCCAGATTGTCTTCAAGGTTCCCCGCACTCGAATTCCTCCACTCCCGCCATTCTGACAAGCGACGACGTTAAGCCAAGCATTCGTAGGTTTGTTCCGCCACTTTTCCGCTCAACGGTTTGTCGCTGCTCTAGACCTCATCCGGATGCGTACACCAAAGGCCACCACCCAGTTGACCTGCATAAGTCGATCTTCTAGTCGAATCAAACGACGCCATTCCCGACGCGGCCACGCCATGGAAGCGACTCAACTTGGGTATTTCTCCCTCGCCGATTGTCGATTGCCCCGCCATCGCACAGTAATCCCGCAGAGCCGGTTCTTTGGGTCGAGGATGGCACGAGTAAGCGTAGTAGACGATACAGGCTGGACTTAAAAATCATGAATGACATGCAGTGACCCCTCACTCATCTCCCCCCATGCGGCTCCATCTTTCTTCGGACGGTGATCCTCCGCAGATTTAGCCTTCGCCGCTCGTGGCGTTGCGTTTCTCCTCGACTGCGTCGCTGCTGCCACCAACAATTGACGTGCTTTTTCTTCTCGGGATTATTGTTTCTCCTCATCAGACGAAGTGACCCCTCACGTTCGCCCCTCACCAACAACAGCCTTCGCTCCCAGAGCCCTGGTCGGCAACTCCAGAGTCCGTCACTAGTCGTCGCCCATCCTGGCATACACCACCAGTAGTGAAGATGGCTGGACGGGTCGGCTTAGCTGTCGGGGCCATCGCCTCTTTCTTGTTCATTGCGGGGATGGTGGCACAGCAGTGGGACTGGGACGGTCTTGGGGTATGTTGCATTTCGTTCCTTGGGTCTAGATGCGACTGAGGGGTCCGTCTGTTGATGAGGAGGTGATGTGTACGCCTACGATGTTTATATGAACTCCATCCGCACCCCTTCCTACCTCTATCCCACCGGCCCAGCGTCTACCGTCGATATCAGGGTGGTTTCGTTGATACTCTCACCTAGACCTGCCGCAACTCCCGGCCCCTCGACCTCTTTAAGATGCGCTCCCTGCTTCCCCTCGCCGGTCTCGCCTCAGTGGCTTCGGCCTTTGTGAGCCCGGATGGCACCGGCCGTCTACCCGCCTTGGGCTGGAGCTCCTGGAACGAGTTCGGTTGCGACATTAACGAGACCGTCTTTGTCAACGTCGCGCAGCTGATGGTCGACTTGGGCCTCAAGGACCTGGGATACGAATACGTCAACATTGACGACTGCTGGAGCGACAAGGAGCTGAGGAGGGATAACGTCACGAAGGAGATCATGGTGGACAAGACGAAGTTCCCACTAGGAATGAAGCACATGGTCGACCGGATCCATGAGATGGGCTTGAAGGTCGGAATCTACAGTGACGCGGGTGAGCTTGGATATTCGATACTCCCCTACCGAAGCAGCGACGAGAAAGAGCTTTTTACGCGGCGACACGAACGCGTCAGCGCCGTCTCTTTGAGGCTCGGTATAAAATCTGTCGTGGGAATGCTTCGATAACTAGTGTTTTGGCGTCGCGACACACATGCAGAAACTGACGAGAGACTCCTTGCAGGAACATCCACGTGCGGCGGTTACGAGGGATCGCTGGGGTACGAGGAAATCGATGCGGCGACGTTCGCGAAATGGGGTGTCGACTGTAGGTTTCTCGCGCCCGTCTCGTCTCTGCTTCCCTTCCCCTCCAACCCCCTTCTCCCTCCCTCTCTTCCGCTTCCCTGGCCGAAGCTCCCTCCACACAAAGTCTCACCCTCGAACATCACTACCATCTCCTTGCCTGCTGGCCAGCCATCGTTTCAGCCCATCCGATTCTGACACGTCCTCTCAGATCTAAAGTACGACAACTGCAACGTCCCCGAGGAATGGTTCGACGACTGGAAATACGTCCCGGAACTCTGGCTCGGCGGCCCGCCCGACGAGAACCAAGACAACGGCGACCCCGTCAACTCCAAGACGGGCAAGCCCGCGCCCGCGGGCTACGACTGGTCGACCTCCGTCACCGCCGACCGCTACCGCCGCATGCGCGACGCCCTCCTCGACCAGGACCGCACCATCCAGTACTCCCTCTGCGCGTGGGGCCACGCGCACGTCGAGGCCTGGGGCAACGAGACGGGCCACAGCTGGCGCATGTGGGGTGACATCTACCCCGAGTGGTACGGTCAGCACCAGTGGTCCTGGGGCCTGATGCCGATCCTGAACCACGCCGCCTTCTGGTCAAAGCCCGACGTCAACGGCTTCTGGGGCCACGGGGACTGGGACATGTTGGAGGTGGGCAACGGCAACCTGACGCTGCAGGAGAGCAGAAGCCACTTCGCCTTCTGGGCAGCGCTCAAGAGCCCGCTCATCATCGGCGCCAAGTTGGAGGGCATCCAGCCTGAGATCTTGGAGATTCTGGCGAACAAGGAACTGGTCAAGTTCAATCAGGATCCAGAGTACGGCGCGGCCGCGCAGCCGTACAAATGGGGCGTCAACCCGGACGGGGCGTGGAACATCACGCACCCCGCCGAGTTCTGGTCCGGCAAGAGCGTCGAGGGCACGCACGTGTTTGTGCTGAACACGCTCTCTGGCACCGAAGAGAAGACGGTTGCTTTTGGAGACGTTCCGGGGCTGGCACAGGGGAAGAAGTATGCTGTGCACGACATGTGGACTGGCGAGGACTTGGGCGTGTTCGAGAACGAGGTCACTGTTGCGATCGAGAGTCACGATACAGCGGCGCTGCGGATCAACGAGGTCAAGTGCGTAAAGAGGGTGGCCTAGATCCGGCCGGGGGAAATGGCACCGTCACATGGCCAGGACGCGGATATTTTCTTTTCCCCCGTTACATTATCTAGATGCAAGGGAGACTACAACCAGCAGCAAGGACAGAGAGAGGCCTACCCGAAAACAATTCGAGAGAATCGAACAAGACCATAAATACTTCTTCCCAAGATGAACAAGCTCCCACCAAAGAAGGCCGTTTGTTTACCGCTCCAGTATGCCACCTCATCTTAACACAAGATAACAGCGCCCGCGCCCGCGTGCCAGCACACGGTGAGGCTATTCCCAAAACCCGCCTACGCCGCCCAGCCGCGGCCGCGAATTTACATTACATCACGTTCCCCTGCTGCTCCGGCCCATGGGGTACCAGAACCAGGCTCTTACCTGCCATCCGACGTACCGCGAAGAATGTTGTCCGCGGTGTAGAGAGAGAGAGAGAGAGAGAGAGAGAGAGAAGGCAGCGCCTCCCTTTTTTTTTTTTTCCTTTAATCCCTCTATTGGAATGCATTCCCCAGAACAACACACTGGTTACGCATTCCGCGGGGGCTGATTAGACTGAGACCATTTTCAACCCCCCCCCCCCCCCCCCCCCAAAACAAACCGAGGCGGGTTGGGTGGGAGTGTCTACTCTGAAAATGCAGCCAGCCATTTTTGTTTTTGCGATTCCTCGGGACCCGTGATTCTCTGTGATTAGTCTTTTCTTTGGTTTGCTTGTTTTTTTTTGGATTATTCGTGTCATTCTTGGGCTGTTTACACGCACTACCAGTTACCTTGCCCGTCCTTCTACCCCTTCTGATCTTTGCAGTGAACTCAATACCAGAGACAACCGTTTGAGCAAACAAGCGAACAAGTGAGAAGGACAGAGAGAAACACCAAACGGCCCTCGAATCATGAGATTTCTCTAAGGAGTGTCAACACCGCCCCCTGCACCTGCTCGCTCGGCCATTCAAAGACACCTCGACCAAGAAGGCGTAAAACCCTCACCCGTACCATCTACCGAGATGCCGGTCCATCTGCTCGCCCGCGAAGACCTCCCGGGCACGTCGACACCAGGCAGCAACGGCGGCGGCGGCGGCGTGACCCTCCCCCTGCTCCTCGGGGTGGTAATAGGCGGCGGGATCCTGCTCTTCATCTGCCTCGCCTTCCTCCTCATCGCCCTCGCCGGCCGCCGCCACCGAGCCGCACAAGCACGCTCGGCACAATGCTCCCCGCGGTCCGGAGACGAAGCAGGATGTGCCTCCGAGGCCGACGGCTCTCCCCGCGCACCCAGCCCGCGTCCTCGTCGGCTGACCAAGGCCAAGGCCAAGCCGACAACGTACATGGACATGGTCGAGATCCGGGAACAGCATCCGCACCGTTCTCTCGTATCCATCATGGGATTGGCACGGAGCAAGACGTTCAGCGTGTTTGGGGCGCATGCCGAGGCTGCGGGGGGTCATCAACGGGGCGGAAACCTGAGGAGGAACAACAGCTGGATCGACGAGGACGCCATACACGGGCCGAGGGTGTTGCGAGATGACCGGACGCTGTGTATCCGCGACAGTTTCATCCTCAGAACGCCGACGTTGCCGGATTTCTCAACGTTCAAGGAGGGAGAGGCGTTTGCCGATGGTCAGTTCGGGAGAGATCAGCAGCAGCAGTACATTCAGCGGCCCCGGCCGGTGAGCATGCCCGCTCAATGGAGCGGCCAGCCGCCGCGGATACCCCTCCCAAGGACGGCGTCGTACGAGTTGGCAGAGAAGTTGGCCGCTGCGGCAAGGGGCGGTGTTCCTCCCAGCCCGCAGGGCCCGAGGCTCGCTCCGATGCCCGTCCCAATGCCGAGGCTGCGGCACAAGACGACGGAATCGGACCTCGCTGAGATTCTGAGGTCGACAGAGGAGAGGTTGCAGAACGGTACGCCGAGCAATAGCCGACCTGCTACGCGGCAGAGGGCGAACTCGGCGTCGGCGGGATCGAGTATGATGACTCCGAGGGGATCGCCGACGAAATCGTGTTCGCCTGTCAAGATCAGCGGTTCCCCTCTCAAGACGAGCTCGCCCATCAGGACCGGCTCTCCGGTCAGGCCGGCACGATCACCGTCGAGATCTCAGTCGCCAGTCAAGCATGGCTCACCGGTAAAAAACATGATGATTAACCACGTCGGACAGACGCTTGGTCCTTTGGCCCAGAACCGCACTCGCACGCCGAGCCCGTCGAAGAAGATGGTGGTGCCGGTGTTGGTTCAGACGCCTGTTCATCCCCACCGACGCAATACGTCGCAGTCGTCTTTGGTCTCGGACGCGGACAGCCTGTTCGGAGAGACGACGCCTGATGCCGAGCATGTTCTGAAGCATGTTCTGCCGACGGGCCTGTCGAGCCCCAGCCGGCGGTCCGACAACGAGTCCGCCGGGAACGGGAACAAGCCTGCGGATAGGTGCACGTCGATGAGATCTCTGGGGAGCAACGCCTCTTCGTCCTTGTCGACTCTCTACAGCGTCAACGACCCGGAAGACGATTGCAAGACTGGAGGAAAAGGAGAGGGACTTGTTCGGGGACGAAAGCCAAAGGGCTTGACAATCGACACGGCAATTTGCGATCCTTTCGTTACACCACCACTGGTCCCTCCCAGAAGTCCAAAACGTCAGGCGTCAAGCCTGCCTCCCCTTCGCCGGATTTCTCCACCCGAGGAGATGCCCATGATCGACGTCCCCTTCAACAGCAGATCCGCAAGCAACTCGCCCATCCCTCGTCCACTAGACGTAATCAAGCGGAGCAGCACGGCAGATGGAAGCCCGATGCGGTTATCTGTGATGATGCATTCTCCCGGTCTCGGTGCAAGCCCCGAAGCCATCCGCCCAAAGAGCGTCGCATCTATGAAGCCCGTCTTCCTCGTCTCCAGCAACAGCGTCGTCAGCATGAAGGCCAGCCCTGGTACATCGCCTGAAGATGATAATCACCGCCCCGAGAGGCCGAACAACAGGTCGACGTTCGGACAGAAACCCATCTTCCCGCCACCGCTTAACCTTCGACCCGGACAGGGTTCACCTAACCGTGAAGCGCTGGTAATGCGCAGCCCCGAAGGCTCTGTTTCGATCATGGGCGGAAACGCGCCGCCCGCGCTTCGCACAATCACATATTCACGGGAGAGCTCGCCTTCGACTTCGCCTACCCGCCGACCGCTCCCGAACCGGGAACTGAAAAACGAGTTGCGGCGCGGATCACCGACGCTGGGACGGTATCAACGCCGTGGCATGGCAAGTCCGATTCGCGAGCGGGTGCTTTCACGTCAGCCGACACACCAGCGAGATAACCGAGCCGACCTCATGCTCTCCAGCTCAGATTGCCCCTCCATTGTGCTCAAGCCGTCCGACTCACCCAAGTGGAACTCATTGCATCGCGAATTCGCGGTGACGGGACTGCAGTCTACCGTGGCACAGCTTCGGAGGATGAACAGCCAAATGAGTACTCTGAGCGGCGCCTCCTCCGTCTCGGACCCGGACAGCCCCACGCTACCCAAATTCAGAGGTGGTGGCTTCAGTCCGGACAGAAGTAATTCCCGCGTGAGCAAAACCGGCCGGCAGAATTATCTGTCGTTGGGCATGAGCCCCAGAGCCCAGAGAAACACGATCAAGGGCGCGAGGAACTCAATTGCTGTCATCAGGTCACGGCCTGGGGCGGCCAGACTGGATGGCTTGAGAGCGGCGGTCGAGGAGAAGGAGGACGAGGCGGGTACAAGTGATGTGATCGAAGGGCCGAGACCAGTCAACCCGACGCCGAGGAGTGCTGGAAGAGGAAGGCCAATGGCGAGTACTGGGATGATGGGGAGTCCCACGCGAAGGCCGAGTGGAATGTTCGAAGGAGAGAAGGCCCCTGACGTGGCAGAAGGAAGAGCAGAGAAAGCTAAGCAGCAGGGCGAAGCTTTAGGTAGGCTGGTCGGCCTCGAGACGCAAAAGCATTCCCCGCGGAAAGCGTCAGACGGAGTGGCGGCGGGTGATGACAGAAATAGTTCTCCTCTGAGGCTCTGAGGGGTATAACAGTTTCCTTTGTCTCATGTACTCATACTGCGGGGGATTTTGGGTTTTAGCTCGGAGAAGGGTGTTATTTCAGGATCTATGGCGTCGATTTTATACCTAGTTCGACATTAGCAGAATACCTGGCAGATAACACAATCGCTAAACTTGAATTTGAAGCCGAGATAAAGACCGTTTTGTCGCGCAAACTATCGATGTTGAAGGTCAACAATTGCGAGAAAAACGATTACCGTACCTCGCTTTTATTCGGTCCGAGTCCTAACCATGGTATCATGTCGTGCCTCATCACCCAATCCATCTGTGCACTTCGTCTACTGCTCGTCAACGCGGGGGCGCTTCGTCTCCGGGTCATCGTGTCCGTTCACGCCGTCGCCGTTGACCTCGTCGTGGCCACGAACTCTACCCGCGCCCTCTCCAAGCTCGCCTCCCTCCTCGCCGTTCTCGCCCTCGCCACTCTGTCCACCAATCCAGTTACCATCCGCATCGAAGTGGAGGTGCACATTCTCCGCCGTGATCCATCCACCGCTACCAGGGAAAGCAGGCGGCAGGCCTCCGTCGGCGGCGCCGTGCAAGACGCCGGTGTATCCCTCCACGGGCTCATGGTCGCCCTCGAAGATGATGCGGCCGTCGTCGTCGGCCTCATCCTCCTCCTCGACGGGGTCGGGGTGGAGGTCTGAGCATGCCGAGATGGCGTCGTAGAACTTCTGCACGTCGGCTTGCGCGCCGCTGGTGACGCCGGGGACAACTGTTAGGTCGATGGTGTTGAAGTCGTCGTCGTCGTCGCCGTCGCCGTCGCCGAGCTGAATCTGCATCCAGATGGCTTGGAGTGGGTTCGTGTCGGAGATGGAGCCAACTTGCTTGACCGCGTGAATTGAGATTGAGGGGTAGGGAATTGCGACACCTGCTCCAGCGGCGGCAGCAAAGATGGTGAAGTTTCTGCGAAACGGTCAGCACCAGCCACTGAACAGCTCCACGCGCACAAAGACGTACTCTGAGTTAACAAAGATGGAAACCTCGTGCTCAACTAGCTCCTCATTGGAGTCCTTCAGCGTGGCGCCCTCGGGAGCGCTGGCGGCAGTCGAGACATCGGCAGGGAAAATCGCAAGGTTTCCCTTCTGCGACGCGGGGATCCAAGCCTTTGCGCCGTCGAGCTGGAAATGCAGCACCGGCTTTCCACCAAAGAAGGTCTCGGGTGTCTGCGCCTGGTGCTCCTCGATCGGGGTATAGTCCGCCACCGCGGGCGGGGAGCGAATCGTCGTCGGCAGCATGGCGATGGTATTCCAGAGATCCGTAAGCGAAATCTCCTTCGGCGCAGCTGTGAAAGCCTTCATGCTTCCTTCTTCCAGCTCTTATCGCTATCACCACGTGATAAGAAGAGGATGATGTAATCGGAGAGAAGTGGAAAAAGAGGGAAGGCGGTGACGGGAATGTCTTGGCTGAAGAATACGTACTCGTCTTCACCACGCTCGGAGCTGAGGTGGAGGGGTCTGAGCTCCCCACACCGACCGCCTGTTGTAATTATTGTAGCTACCCTGCTGATCCCGTCGCGGGGACGATTGCTCTTGCCGTCCGCGCAAGCAACGTGCAATCCACAGCTTCTTCTATCGCCCACGGACTTTTTGGCGAGTCTCAGGCAGTCAATGCTGCAGGCACTATTCATGGGCTTCTACCTGAGCTGATCCGTCCTACAACGGCAACTGCCCATCCTTCCGATTCTCACTGACGCGTGCCAAGGCAACTCGGCCATCATGTACAGCAATCGTAGGTTCTCTTATCACCCTGTCCATCCACGAGTCCGTCGATGTTAACATGTTTCCAGGCTCCCACCCGCTCCTGCAGCAGGTTCCCCTCACAGTCTCCCCATTTATAAATCTCCCGACGGCAACAACGCTCTCCTACAACTACAAAGCCATGCCATCGGCCCTCCCACCCTCCGCAACCGGTGTTCCCGCCGCGGTGGCCGACGAAGGCGCCCCTCCGCCGGAAAAGCCGAAGTACGTCGTCTCGCAATCCGGCCACGCCGCGCATCCAGACGACATCATCGCATCGTGCCGTGCTCTACAAGCGCACATCACGAAGATGCAGGAGGACGCCGAGCGAGACCTGCGTGAACTCGAGGAGCGAATCCAGGCACGGGAACTTGCGGAGAAGAGGAGGGTTGCCCCGGGCTGGTTGGACAGCGACGCCAGGATATTGCAGCCGGAGAGGGCCGGAGGAGAGGCGCAAGATGCTCAGGAAATGGCGGATCGGGCCGGGGCCAGCGAGATGCCGGCGAACGATCAGGGTGCCGAGCTGGACCGGGTGTTTGGGGGGCTGAGCATGCAGTGAGGGATCATTCGTTGGCGGAAAGCCGTCGGCTGTGTAACGGTCGGATATTGATGCTTTCATGGATTTGGCGTTTATGGGATTTGAGAAGCCCGGCTTTCGAGCTCAAAGGCTCTTGGCGGATACTTGATATCGTTGTACTGCAGCCTGAGTAAGGTATCTCAAGGGCTGAAGGTGCTTTCGTGCACATGTCTGAAGATGCATCGTTATGGATCTTTTTCATAGGAAACTATCTCCATAAGACGCGAATGACATTTTGCACCGATGTTCTCCCAACCATAAAATAAATCGTCGGCAAGACCCCTAAGCTATCCCGTCCGACAGTCTGTCTGTGTACTTGCTCTACTCGGTACCCGATGACATGTCCCCCCGACCCCCGGTCCGTTCGCCGGACCTTGCATCTGACAGTGTCAAGCGACGACGCAGCTCGCCAGTTTCGGCATCTGATTCTTTCTCCGCCCCAGAACCAAGCACGAAGACTCCATCGCATACAACATATCGGGGTCTGTCATTCCCTCGTCGAAATCCAGTTCTAGCCATCAAATCTAACCCCTAGTTCTTTGACAGAAGCAAAGGAACCCTCGATGCGGGCAGCGAATCCAACTGGTAACTCAGTCCCGTTCTTGAAGTGTTCGATCGCGTCGTCAGTCGCTGACCTGGCTGGGCGAAGGACCGGAGATAGTCTAGGGCTCTGTGACAGTGGAGCTGGGCAATGGTGTGCCAGGTGTTTTCTGGCAGGCTGTTGCTGGTCGAGCAGAACCAAAAGCTTACCACGCCAAAGATCACAACCAATATGCCGATGTGACCAGTACCCTTTGCAATGTACCAGTACTTGAGCTGTCTCGAACAACCTTATATTTGCAATGCCGACTAGGCGTTATGTGTCGAGAAATTCGTAGTACACAGCGCGTGCCATGGTGAACTGTACCGCCTGTAGCGCGAGAGGGGAACCCCGCCTCATTTATGGTTTTGTTCAGTAAATCCGTGTAGGTAATGTCTGTACACGTAAAATACCCATCGCTTGGTGCGCAATCTCTACAGGAGGCCATAGTCGTGTTGGGAAATTTGACTCGGTCGTCGAATGCGTCGCCATACATCGTATCGCCCGCTTTGGGATAGTCGCGTTCATTCCTCGCAGTCAGAACAGTGTCTGGGCTGAGAAGCATCACTTCACCGTCTGCCAGCTGGTTATCGACGCTTGACCGGACAGTGCCAAGTTGCTTACGGACAGAGCTCGTGTCGTAGGACCAGCCCTCGTCGTCTCGTACGTAAGTAGACTCAGCTCTTTTGGCGAGGTTAACAGCAGATATGTTTGCAAACTGATATTCACTCCGCGACCTGCTGCGTTACTGTCAGACACGTTCCATGGGTAACTAATCACATCGACTTACTCCAAAGGCGGCATGAAGTACGCACTGATTCTGAACCGTATCTCCCAAAGCGTTGTCCTTCCGTACTTGGTTTGGTCTGGACCGCGGAGTACCACCTTCGTCCATGGTCAAGCAGTCGTAGTAACGATGTCAGTTACTCGCGCGTCGGCCCCAGAATTGCCTTTTCCTGTATTCGTCTCACCTAAGCCCTAGGGACTTTCACCGTCCCTGACGAGCCGTCAATGAAGCAGGACATCCGTGTCATTGAGGAACGAAGCTTGGGCATATTTGCGATGCGACCACGAAGATCGGCAGACCTCCCAGACGCGGGTATCTAGACGGGAATGGTATTTTAGAGAATCTCGCGGCTTTCTGTGTCTGCGATAAGTAGCGTCGAACTGCATTGTGATGCGAACGTCGATGCGACGAGCAAGAATAGCGACACTCGCACACCTCTAGCCAAAGAAGATTCCTCGTAGTGAAGTATGGGCGAGGGAAAGAGGGCCGCTGCTGGCGAAACGAGTGATGGAGATTTGTGCCACATCCGAAAGATAAGCCCCTCCCTCGTCTTTCGGCGGCTACTGAAGGAAGCATCGCTGTTGACAAGGATGGCTAATATACCTACGGCTGCTTGGATAGCTACTATGGTGAGCGCGTGATGCTCGATTGGACACGATTCGGGATGAGGACCCAGGCGTGCCAGGCTAAGCTCCCCCTTGGTGCCCACCAAAGCCAGGAGAGGGATCCGATGGCGGCCGACAAAGCCGATAGGGATAGTGTCACGCTGAGTTTGGGTAGCGGTCCTAGTCGATGAGGTGGATTCTGGAGTTTGTTAGGTTCTGGTGACCTTGAGCGTTTGGTTACTGGTACAGTCCTCCCTCTGGTGGTAATCGTCGTCATCGTCATGGCTGTCGTTGCAGCCATGGTTTTCAGATCCGTTCGAGTGCTGCTGTTCGTTCTGGGCAGCTCGCCGACCATCTTGCTCAGTAACAGGCTGCTGCATGGTAAGTAAGGCAGTTACTGGCCAAAGAGGCGAGTTTGCGGAGAAGAGATGTAGACGTCAAAATTGCGCTTACTTGAACATACTATTCCCGGATGACTTGGGGATGAGCGAGCAGCCGTCTCAGGGCCGTAGGGTGGGCAAATAACCAGCTGCGTACAATGGAAATGCCTTGCTTCAGCCAATGAATGTTGGGAGATAACTCGAGGAGAGTCGCCACCAGACAAAGTTAGGAAATTCATCGCAGGTGAGATGTTACACCATTCCTCAAAGTACAAACATATGACAGCGCTCGAGATCAGGTATGTCAAAATTTGAGTCATGCTTGTAAAATATCTACACAGGATATATGTTGCTTGAAGCTCGGGCTCTCATGAGAGTTGATACTTCGACCTAGTCTCGGTCAAAGTTGAACACCGTTTCGGGCAGGCTCTTCTTGCTCCACTGGTGCACCAGCCGGTCGCCTGAGCGCTGCTTCTCCCGATACAACGACTCGGTCAGGTACTTGTACAGCCAGATGTTAGCGCCGTTGTAGACGATGTTGTGATTACTATCCGTGAAGGCAAGCCAGTTCATCTTGCTGTTGGGCACACCAGCACCAACCAGAAGGTCGATAAGCGCGGCGGCATTCTGATAGTGGACGTTGTCGTCTCCAGTGCCATGCAGGATGGTGAATTCACCGGCAATGTTCTTGAAGCCGGCGGCGTTGCGAACGGCGGTCTCGTTGTAGCCCTCCTGGTTCTCAGTCAAGGTCTTCATGTAGCGCTCTGTGTACATCGAGTCGTAGAAGCGCCAGTCGCTGACGGGTGCGACGATGAGCGCGGAGGAGAAGACGCCTGAATCTTGCTCCACTACCTTCGCGGAAAGGTATCCGCCGTACGACCATCCAAAAATGCCAATCTTTTCAACGTCAATGAAGGCATTCTGAGATGAGAGTTGTTCCGCAGCCCAGATCTGATCAAGGGGCTCGAGACGGCCGAGGTGACTAGCAACGGTAGAACGGAAGGCGCGACCCTTGTAGCCTGTGCCGCGGTTGTCGACGGTGTAAGTGATGTACTCGAGCTCGGGGTCTGATGCGATAAAGGCCCGCCAGTTGATGGTTTGGTATCGCTTGGTGACCTCCTGACTGCCCGGGCCGCCGTAAGGGGTGAACAGGGCTGGATACTTCTTGGATGGGTCGAAGTTGGCCGGAAGGCGCTGCATGACGTTCAGGCTGTAACCGTCCGGATGGGTCAACTCAAGGTAGGTGATGTTGGGGAGCTTATACTCCTGGAGGCGAGCGACGAGGGCCTCATTGGTCGTGATGGTGCGAACGGGCTCGGTGGAGTTGACAGAGTACAGTTCCTGGTAGGGGACATTAGGACCCTGGTAACTGAGGATGTAGTAGCCTCCCGAAGCCGAGAAGGAGGCGCTCCAAAACCCGGCAACGGTATCATCAACCAGGGCCTTCTTGGTACCTGAGGGGTAGGAAACAGAGTAGAGATGGCGCTCGGTGCTGTGGTGCTCGGTGGAAAGGTAATACACGAGGTGTCGCTCGGTGTCGATCTTGAGGACGTCAGAGACCTCCCACTCGCCGCTGGTCAGAGGAATTGGCTCGCCGCCCTTTACAGGGTGAAGGTAGAGATGGCTCCAACCTGATTCATCGGAAAGGTCAATGTAGTAGGCATCCGTGGTGTTCTGGAGAGGGCCAATGTACTGGATGCCCTGGTTGTTGTCAAGCCAGCCATCAGAGCCATCGCGCTCACGAATGGTTTGCGACGCATAGCCTTCGACGTCGACACGAACAATCTTCTCTTGATCCTGCACTCGGTTGAAGGCGCGGTAGACGAAGCTGGAGTGGCTGGTGGTCACCCACTTCAGCTCGCCGACAACCAAATCGTCGGCGGGGAATGCGTCGATGGCGACTGGGGTAGTGGTCTCAGCCTTGATCTCGAGCACCGTCAGCTCGACGGTCGGGTTCTTGCTGCCAACCTTGGGGTAGCGGAGATCCAGTTCTTCCGGGTAAGGGGGTGCGATCTTCTGGTTGTTCATATAGTAGGGAATGGTGAAGGTTTCGACGCCCTCCTCGTTGAAGCTTAGGTAGGCGATGTATTCTCCGTCGGGGGAGAACCAGAAAGTGCTGCGGCTCCCAAAGATCTCCTCCTCATAGACCCAGTCGGGGACGCCGTGAAACAAATCGGGGCCGCCGTCGTTGGTAATCTGAGAGATTGTGCCGTTCTTGCTGAGGTAGAGGTTGTTGCCCCGGACAAAGGCCTATGGATGTCAATTGGGGTTTCGATAGCGGGGAAGTCGAATGAAGCTACTTACAATGGTATCTCCGATTGGAGCGAACTCTGCGTATTGAATATCCCCGACTTGATCGGCAACCAAAGGCTCGAGCACGCCGGACTCGACGTCCAGGACGGAGTAATCGGCAAAGTACGAATGGCGGTACTGTTTGGTGTAGTTCGTCGCGAACAGCACCTTCTTCAGGTCCGGGCGGATCCAGTACTCGGCGTAGTCAGCGGGGATCTTGTCGGCGCTTACAAAGGTCTCGTTGGCGCCAGAGACGATGTCCTCGATGACGAGCGCATTGTCGGAGAGGTAAATGTAGCGGCCATCTTCGGTCCCAGAGAGCCATTCGACGGAACGGGAGCTGGCACCGAAGCGCGGCGAGACGACGGTCTCGTTCCAAGTGACAATCTTGTCGCCGCCTCCCGCGGGCTGGTGAGGCTCGCGTTCAATGGCCGAGGCGGTGCCCAGGAACACAGCGACGGCCGCAACGGCTTTGAGGAAACGCGCCATTGTTGTCCACGATTGTGTCTTGGATCTTTTCCCTCGTAATCGCTACTGCTATCGATACCTCGTTTGCGCGAGGGAATGCCGGCACAAGGAAGACGAGAGACGGTCGGACGAAGCAACGAGCAGCAGAGGGGAGATCAAGAGGACCCCGGGAGGTTTATACGTTCGGCCCCAGTCTCGATCCAAGACCTGCAGCGGTCGTGCGATTGAAACGAACGGGGAAGCTGCGATGGGACATTGGCACATTGGCACATTAGGCAGGTCAATGTCCTGGTCGGGTCGCAGCTCCACGACATTGCGTCCCGGTGATGGCGACGGCCCGCTGACACCGCATTTCGCGGTGAGTCGCTTTGGAAGTAACATGTCGTGCTCGGGATGCCAAGGCAGCTTGAGATTGGAGCTTGGGAGCTTCAATGCCTTCAATGACGGCTTTGGGCTCGGCAGCGAGCCGTGAGTGGTCGGACCGGCATTGTGTAGGGTTGGCCGGCCGGGGCGGTGTCGAGCGTAGGCTCCCGGGGCCTCAGTAACGACCTGCCGAAGTTGGCGTGATTGCCAGTCTACCAAGACTTTTGCGCCAATTAGTAGGATATAAAGAGTGACGAAAAGCTGCTGGGGGAATAATCAGGACCCAAGAGAAAAATAACGCGAGCGCGATATGGAAAGGCCAAGAGAAACTTGCAGCGAGCAGAGCTGCAGAGGCCCAGTTCGATGCCTCTTCGGGAAGGTCTACTCCGAGCGGACGCGAGGACCACTTTACCACGGCACCTTCAGGCTTCACTAACACTGGAGACCCTCACCACCTTGGAGACTGGAGACAGGAGACAGGAGACAGGAGACAAGTGAGTGAGCGAGTGAGTGAGAGAAGAAAAAGCAATGGGTGTTGGAATGGAGGGAAGGGACACTGAAGCGCCCACTGAAGCGATCGAGTGTTGCACTGCCGCAGCCTGCCGCAGCGCTCACTCACCCACTCACTCACTCACTCACTCACCATTGCGCTCTGCTGGCTGCAAGGTAGTACTGTAATGGATACGAACCGTGCTCCATGCATGCTCATTGCTCACGCTACATCAAGCAAGCCCCCCTCTCATTTTCGACTCATGCGCCGCGCTTGAAATTGATCTTCTGACACTGATTGGAGAGAATACGCCGTTGGCTTTGAAATCCACGTAGAGACCATCTCACGTTATCGCGTGGGCCGACCAGGCGCCTGAGACACCGTTGACTACGGCATGTCTTCGTCTTTCGCCGCTCGCCGAGTCTAAGCGGGCGGCTACCCTCCCCCCGCCCAGGCGGAAGCCCAGCGGGTGCATCCCCGGCCCGCCAATGGAGCATTTTCCCCGCTGGCCGTGGCCGTGTTGGACGCCCACTCTCACCCGAGCTGCCTAACCCTGCTCACCACGCCGTCCACGCTCACTCACCTTCGGTGTGGCGGTGAACGTCAGAGACACACTTGACTCTCACCAAACTTCACCAATTCTCATCATCGTCTATTTCTGGTCTCGACTTCGTCTTCCTCAATCAGGGCCGACTATCTCCGCCTCCCAACCGCTCGCCCTAAACTCCCAAAAACCCCCCGAGGCCATCCTAATTAGCTTTTCCACACCAAGAAAGCCTACGCCACCCTCAACGTTGTCAGTTGTGTGTTCAGCTAACGGGGACCGTGGCACCGAGACAATGGACATTCCCACGCAAAAGCAACATACCGGCATCCCAAGTGCTTATGAGTTCTGCAGCACTTCAATAAATATGAACCCTTGTCGCTTTACTCAATAACGACCGCCCGGGACTCCAAGTCTCCGAGTCCCCATCCAACAAGCAGTCAAGATCGCCGCCGACTCACCTGAAATTCCTTACGACGAGAGCTCCGCTTCGATGCCAACTACCGCCAGAGACCAGAGACACGCGCACTCACACGCCCCCCCTACGAATTCGCTCTAGCAGGCCCTGTTGTCTCATTCCCGTGTCTTACCTCACGTCGTCCTCCGCTCTCGCAGAACCACAATATGTGTACCCCATCGATGAGATGTGACTTCCAAGTCCCCCGACTAAGCCCCTCCTGGGACCTGGCCATCCGCCATCCAATCCCATCCCATCGACAACAGTGACCCGATCTCCCGCCTGCATATCGCACGCATATCGCCCTTGACCTCTTTCGATAAACCCCATCTCTTCACATATTCCCGGCGAGTCTCCGACCAAGACCAAGAATTCAAACATGTACCAGAACCTAGTGATACCGCTAACGGCCGTAGCAGCTAGCTCTCGCATCTGTCACTTTTCGAATGTGAGCAACGGGACGACACGACGCGCCCGCGGCCCTGCCATGAACCCCGCGGGGCCATGCCATCAATCACCTCCCGCCTTGTGCCATGCATCCTGCTCACGGACTGATTCGGTAGATATCCCCAACTAAACGATAGCGTTCGTGATATTATCTCACGCCCGCCTCACTTCTGAGGGGGTTCCCAGGACTCCGCCAGATGATCGGAGGAAGGCGAGAAAGTGAGACAGTCTACGAAGATGCTCGCTGAGTGCTGGCGTGCTGCGTGGAGGATTCAAATTCAAGCGTCGTGGGCGTTGGCGATCTTCCATCACCTTTCAGGGACTCTGTTGCGAGCAGTCTCACTTGACGTGGAAGCCAGGGACATTAGCACCCCTGGGCCCCATCCCCAGACAAAATTCCTCACATCGACTCTCAGATGCATGCAATGTTCCTGTCCCCTCTAACTGGGTAGATTGAGATCCAGACGCCTGTCAACCCACACAAACACAAACCAGCACATCTTGCCTGTCACGGAGCAGTCAATTAAGGAAAAAAGCATCTTGAGAAAACTTTAACCATGATCCCTTCGCGTGGGATGGCACCTTGCGGTCTTTCAACCTACAGCTGACAAAATTAAGAGTTCTTTGTTCTGCAGACTCAACATAGGGGTAATTCGCCCACGGAACAATCAATTCGGTTGCCATTGAGTCCCTGCAAACAATTCACTGTTCGTACTCATACCCTCGCCGCAGTGAATTAACAACATTGGACTCTGCAGGAGGATTTAAGGTATTTGAGGAATGTTGGCCACCGATCGTATCTTCATAGCCCGACAAGAACAAAACCGAGTCGTTCCCGACTGAAAGCTCGAAACTTGAAATCCATGTTTCTAAACAACTTCCAGTTTCTCAGCCGTTTTTTCTCATTCGGCCTTCGCAATGGCAACGGAAAGCATGTCTCTTATTAGGGAGGACTACATCCGCCAACTTACACCTTTCTCCTTTTTCATGCAAGTCCTCCGAGCTGCCGGCTCGTCTGCGACCTTCGAGTTGGTCAACTTCTCCGACCTGAAGAGCATTGGCCACCTCCCCGGCAAGACTGGAGCCCGGATCGTCCATCATCACTCCGATGTGACCTCTTCTTCCCGCTTCGTTTTCAAAGGCATTGACTTTGAAAGCTTCAAGAAGGACAGCAATGACTTCAAGGAACACCAGGAGAAGACTCTCCTCCACGAGATCCAGACTCTTTGCACTCTCCCGCCACACCCGAACGTCATGCACCGCCCCCGGATCCTCGTCGTTGTCCAGGATGCAAACAATACGGATCGCATTTGCGGCTTCTTGCAACCAGTCATGGCCAAGGACTCTGTGGACGGACAAGTCAAGCGCGCCAACGACAAAGGCGTTCGTCTGCCCCTTGCGTTGAAGGCCAAGTGGTGTTACGGCATGGCTCTTGCGATTCAACACGTTCATCAAGTGGGGAAGAGCTACCACATGGACCTGAAGCCCGGGAACATGCTGGTTGACGATGAGAACAACGTCCGCCTGATAGACTGGGAGCAGAGCGGCGTGTCCATGTTCACACACCCGCCCGAGGTCACCATCGATCAGGAGGTCGAGGAGTCTACGCTTGCTGTTGGTAAGGGAGGCAAGCCTCGCATCATCTATACCCCGCACGAGGGCGTTCCTCGCAAAAACCAGGTATGGGGTTTCCCGGACTGGAACGTCTTTCCGGAGTGGAAGCAGACTTGTCCCCGAGCTGCGGAGCTGGCTGAAGTTTTTAGCTTGGGTCGGACCATGTGGATGCTGTTGGAGCAGGTCGAGCAGTCTTCTGATCCTACGGTCTGGACTGACGTTTCAAAAGATGTCCCTCAAGAGTGGAAGGCTATGATTATGCGGTGTAGTGAGCGGGACCCGAATGACCGCCCGGAGTTGGACAATGTGGTGGAGTTTTGGCGCAAGCAGGTTTGACTGCAGGGATAGACAGTATTCACTCGCTCGGAGAAGATAGTACCCCATGTACAGTATTATTAGTGCACCTGTAGAAGATAGGAATGATGACCTGAGATGAACGTACAATTGTTCTTTGCCAGTCACTTCCTTGTCGCACACACCAAGGACTCTGACCAATAGTAGCATCGACCATAGATGCAGCTAAAACTGGTCCATTCGCCCCCTTGATTGATTATGTGATTTTGAACCAGTTTCCAGATTGCCTCAATTTAGCCCGACCTGGGCTCCATGACCTTGAGTCTTCCGAGGGTATCAGCTTGCCCTGCTTTCGCAGCAGAACTTATTCGACGAAACTGAGAATTGCTTACCCTCTCAAGAATTACTTTCTAACTAGTATAATAGATAATAATTTAGCTCCCTAAGAGTTAGAGATTTTAAATTATTGAATAAGTATTATTATATAAAGTAAATTATACTAGAAGCTAACTACAGTTAGGTAAAAAGTAATATAAGATTAATAAAATCTACTCCTCTTAACCTAAACTATAAGGAGAAACCAATTATATATATATGATAGATGCTTCTATAGGAGGCTGGCGCTCTATTACTTGAGCGCATCTGGGGCTAGTGCGCTCCGGCGACCTTGGACCTTGACATAGTCAAACTTACGCCCAAAGTCCAAGCTTATCAAGATTTGCAGCAAACTGCTGGCAGAAACTGAAAAGTTGGTCATGAGATTGTAGGCTGGTTTTCGGCATTTGCAAAAAATGTAGAGTCGCTTGACCGGAAGCGATAAATACGCAACCGGAGTTCTAGATAGAAAGCGTAGCTGAAGACCGTAGACTTAGTGAGCACGATCTCATGATCACGCTGGCCCAATATATCTGACACGCGTGCACCGTCTAGAATTCAGATGTACTTACAAAATGTTGACTCAAAGATGCTGTTGAGTGGCTGTAGATGTATAAAGGAAGGACTATTATATCCAGACCAACCAGCCCGGATCGCGCAACTGAGACGTTCATCAATACGAGAATTATTGCATGTGGAACATCCCTTTTCAGTTTCGCGCGCCGTTGCTCAGTCTTTCGGGGCCGGTGCAGCTTCCGAATCATTAGCCAACAGAGCCTCTAGCTCTGCACCTTTCTTCCGTCTCTCCTCCAACGAGATCTCTTGTTTAGGAGACGAGGACCATCCGAGACCCAACTCGGGGTACTGAAGGGGAATTTCTCCATCACGCGGCAGGCTGTCTAGGTAGATAGGCCACGGCGTGCCCATCCACGCGTTGCTAGACTCATGATCACGACGTTGCTTCGAGGTCAGGGGATGAACGAGAACACTACGTCAAGCCATGTCAGAAAATAACCTCACTCACTGCACAGAGACACGATATATTACGGCGTTCCGCGGTGGATAGCCGTCTCGCACATTGAAAATGTCCACACTTACCTTAAGTTCCCACGGTTCGAGGCAAGGTAGTAGAATACATCAGAAAAAGAGGAGTCAGGGACCCAGACTAAGATTGGACTTGGTGTGAGTTTGTGTGATGTTTTATATGATAACTGCATGGATGAGGTGTACTTACCCTCATAAGAACCAGCTGGATGAGGCCCGATAGGATACTCGTTAACCCTGAAGAGTGGGACAGCAACGAATGCGCCTAGTACGGGAAATGAGCACGCAAAGTTCCACTGTCACTGTGCGCTTGGCGCTTGGAACGTACCGTCACGACGAAGCCTCAAAATCGCATCACGGAGGGCAAGTGCGCGCGCTGTCTCAGTCGGCGACTGAAGCAAGAAGTAGATGTGAAAGTGCCATTCTCGGGTTCGCGACTCCACAACCGTCTTCAGATCGTCCTGAGGAGCTGGTGGCGTTGATTGAGTGACCATCTTCATTTTTCACGATCAGCAAGCTGCCAGTTTCTCTTTTCTTGGCTGGTGAAGTGCCTGCCCGAGTTGCGGTCGTGGTTTTGGTGTGGCTGAGACTCAGCAGTTGGGATTCGAGTGCGGAGAAACGGCGGCTAGAGCAAGCCATAAACGTGGCTTTTGCGTGCCTTCATTACGAGAAAAAATACTCGGCTATGAGCGGCTACCATAACGCCGATGTAAAATCCGAATCATGTAAGTCTCCTGGTAACCTTTGATCTTGATGTGTTCTTGCAATCCAATTCCCACGGTGGCATCACCTTCCTTTATCTGTGTATGAGGTGAGGCTCCTGTCTTGTTGTGTCTTTGTGGTTACTTCAAGCTGAGTTGGTCCTTAGTCTGCAAAATCAGCCGAACATCAGAAAACTGGGAGAGAATAAATCATCGAGATTATCACGTTAAGGGTTCCTAGAACTCAGATATCTTTTTTATCCTGGACGATGGAAAAAGCGAAATAGAGAATTCATATCAATGCGGATTACTAGTGAGACATTATTTCATCCAACATATATGATCTGCACAAATCTTCATGGCGTTCTTAATTCATCAAACAAAACGCGTTCCATAGCCAGAATTCTCACCACTCACAACGTCGACCTCGTACGGAGCCTCATAAGGAGCACCGGAAACACTGAAAATACCAGTAAGTTCTTCGAAGGGAAGGTCCTTCCAAGTTTGCTGGACCTTGCGAGCGCTCTCGAGGAACTGAGTGCGTACATCCGCGTAACCGGGCGCAACAAGCTTGTGGTCCTTCTTAACAAACTTTCCGTCGACAAGAACGTGCTGGATATCGCCCACGCTGGCGTGAAGAATGACAGCTGCAATCGGATCAACCCAACCGAGCAGGGCCGGGCTCTCACCGTCCCAGACAACAACATCGGCCTTGGCTCCCTGCGCAATGACACCCAGGTCGGGACGGCGCAGGGCGAGACCGCCGTTGCGGGTAGCCAACAGGAATGCCTGCTTGGCGGTCATGGGCGTGGAGGTGGGAATATTCCAGTTAGCGAGCACCTGCTGGTAAAGCAGGCGGCGGGTGCTCTGGAGCCAGAGGCGAGCCTGAGTGAGAATGTCGGTCGAGAAGGTGAAGTGGGTGTCGACACCAAGGGAAGCTTGGTCTTGAATAACGTGGCTGTGGGGGTGCGTGTGGCCGTAGTGCATCTCGGACTCAGGGGTGATGGAAATGTGCTGGTTGGTGGAGCGCAGAAGAGAGGCGCCACGGTAGGTCAGGAAAGAGGCGTGAGAGAAGACCACGGGAATGCTGGTGTTGAGAGCTCCGACGGCGTGGACATCTTCGGGGCTGTTGGTGTCTATGGCCGTGGTTAGTATGTTGAAGGAGACGAACACTCTGGCAAGTTGCTTACAGCCCCAAGGACCCTGAAGGTTGTGAGTCGTGATGACGGAGACATTGAATTCCCTGAGATGCATTAGCGTGGGCTGGACTAGATATCAGATAGCAGAGCGAACTCACTTGGCAAGATCGACAATAGCATTGACTTGATCAAGAACGGGGTCAGGGCCGAAGAAGTCGCAGGCAACACCGAGGCTGGTAGCAGAGCCATGGAAGCTTGCCTTCGTCGCGATGTCTCTGAAGTTTGCAACCTGCTCCGAGACAGTGTAGTTGGTGACGTTGTGGAAGGCATATGACCAGAAGACTCTCGCGCCACTGTCGATGCTACCCTTCAACCCAGCTTCAGCGGTAGCGTTGGACCAGGTGTGGTGGGCATGGTCAAGGGTCGTGGTAACACCAGCATTAAGCGCCTCGTAGAGACCGGTGAGCTGGCCGATGTAAACATCATCGGCGTTGAGGAGGCCAGCAGCAGCGTACTCGCCATAGCGAGTAAAGTACTCGGCGAGTGAGGTGTTGGAGGCGATGGTCTTGAACGCAGTCTGCCAGCCATGACGGTGAGTGTCGATGAAGCCGGGCGTGATGATCTTGTTGTTCACGTCGAAGATCTGGGTCTCGTTGCCGGTGAACTTCAGATTCTGGGCTTCCTCCGCCGTGTAGACCCCGGCGATACGGTCATCGGTGATGAGCAACGAGCCGTCACGGATGACGTTCAAGGAGTTGGCCTGGTCATCGAAGGCGACAATGGTGCCGCCTCTAAGAAGGATAGAGGAGGCGCTGGCCAAGCTGACCAAGGCCGAGAGGGCCGCTGCAATGTTGAAGGAGCGCATAAAGAGCGTATAATACGGTTGATGCGACTGTGCTGTGACGCAGGGTCGTTCTGCTTGCCTGTATTGAGGTTCCGATGTCGGTCATATGAACAGCTTCCAATAAATGCATCCGGGCTGCAGCATCACTTATGTACATCTGGAAAGCACCATGGTGCCCACCTTCGTCCGATCTTCGCGGGCAGATGTAAGGATTGTGAACTTCTACACTAGAATCTGACTTGGTTCTTTAACCGGTGGGAACTTTGGTTGTGGGTTCCGAGCACACCAATCCGGTGCATTCTGGGGCACCCGGAATTGAGAGCGTTCGATGTGGAGTGAGATTCGTCAAAGGCAGACTGGTAGCCTCCGCTCCATTGTGTGCGTCAGCTTAGCATAGCTCAGAGGTGGGGACAGTTGCTATTGCAATTTGCTCGTGTAATTATACTAGGTTACGAGAAGATTGAGGGTGCTAGGCCTCGTGACCAACTCAACCTTCCTTGGTGGCAAGCTCGGAAATAGACGTTGACCTCCCTTCCGCTGTGGAGAAGCTTAAGCAACGTTAACTAGTCTTGCAATGAGAATAGCCGAGTTGACTAGGGGCATCGACGGGCTAAAGAAATTAGCCACAATCAAGCCTCAGACAACATGCCCGGAGTTGGCTGTAGTGTGTTGTTGATCTGGCCAATGGGAGATTCCATTGTAAAACCGAAGTCAAGGCCAGCGCCACTACCAAACGAAGATAGAATCACCGCTCATTTGCGTTGTTTTCATCCCAATTCCCTGGTTGGCGTTTGTTTATCGGAGAGCTCGGATGATGTTAATTGTTCTTCCTTGGCTGCTTTGCATGCTTGGCTGAAGTATTTGCAGGTCCCCACAATGGTCAGCGCTGACTGAAAGTGGTCCCTTCGCGCTGGAAATGCCATCGACCTGATCCGGTGGGAGAAGCGTGGTATTGGTATTACCTAGCGTGGATGCGGATTGCGGGTGGATGCGGGTGGAATCCGCTCGGAGAGACCCACTCCGGCACATCTCGGATCCACTTCGAGTCCCGGGCCGAGGCAAGCACTAGCAGACGGGAAGCCCCGGAAGTTGTTTCTAGTCCGTTGTGATGAAGGAAACAATGACTTCTAGAAGTTGTCTTTTGACACAAAATCTGTAATCGCTAAATCGCGTTGCGTTACGTCCGGTTCTATTATCTCAAAGACGCCTTTCCCGAAGCTTGAGATCGCGATCCACATCACCGAGACCTGCCAAGCGAGACCGCAAAACTATGAGATAGTGCCAAGTAATAAACTGTTACCATCTAACTTTATCTGCCAACAATTGCGATCAATGTTAAAGATTCTAAAATTCTGACGGGCCCAGAGCGTTGTAGTTGATATATTCCTACTGCGGTACTATTTTTTCTGTTACCCGCAATTTTTTATTTGACAAGCACTTTCGTTCCTCGTCGTGTGGCTTATGAAGTGGCGGCATGTCATTGAGCTCGGCAGTAACATCGTGCTGCAAGGATGAGTTCGGTGTGGAGCGATGCGAGGCCGGTAGCTTGCCGCTCGCGAGCTGGGACTTGGGGGGTTACGGACTTGCGGATTTCCGGTTCTCCAGGCGGACACCGCAAGTCGTTCCGCCTGACAACCGGCAAGTCCGTAACTTGCGATATTGGTTTGTTCAGCTGAGCTTGAACATTTGCGATTATTCTCGCATAGCAATGTTGCACAAAAAGTTGACATCGCCAACCAAACTTTGGGTGTTCAGGAGGCCTGGCTAGTCTTATGTTTCCATTTTCTCACATCAATCAAATCAAGTCTGTGTCCCGCAAAATGTCTAGTAACACCGAATGCTTGGCCTCTCCAAGTTACCAAAAGCTTGGTCGTAGCTCCGACATTATCTGATATGCCAGCCAGGCGCGTCAACCTTTCCATCGCCATGCTGGTGTCGAACTGACGTACTTGCGTCCCATAGAAAGAAATCTCATCGATAATACACATAAGCTTGCCTTCCCGAGGCAGCTGCTTCGTAAGCTTCTTGAAAATAGTACAAAGAGTCTAGAAATTAAAAGTCTCGACTTTCCTCTATTTCTTTTCCGATAGGAATGACAGATCTACCAAGACGCCTTCTTCGTTCATTTCGCCGACGAGCTGGCCAATTAGACTACCCATCGTTCTCATGACTGAGTCTTGGAGAGAAGTTGAGAAGTCTGGCGACTGATGCTCGGCACAGAAGTAATTAACGACGACGAAAACGGGCTTCCAACATATCCACCAGCTTGTTGGCCTATATCTCTGTTTGTTTGTGGCTTGAAAGCAGTTTGCAAGACGTTTCCGCATGAAGAAGAGCGCCTTCAGATACAATGTTAGTTGCACATCTCCGCATCTCACTTAACCTGTTGGAAAGCTTCGTCCTGTATGTCATCTGCTTGCTAACCAACCCGAGTGTCTTACCTGTGACACTTTCTGTGAGTCAATGAGGCCATTGATTGTGCTGCTAGTGTCAGAATCACAATACTTACGGAGGTCTGCATCAGCGGAAAAATTGCACTATTTATTGTCCCGAGATATTTGGTTTCTCAGAATACGCGGCGCTTTTGATCCAGGAGTTATTCTGGGGCAGAAAACAGACGATAATAAATATCTCAGAAGATACCTGTGGCACAGCTCAGTTTCTTTTTGCATCTTATCGGTATTGGACCAACTGCATGCTTGACATCCATCCAAATAAACAACGGCCGGCTTGAAATTGCCATACACGCTTCAGCTCTTAGCAGCAGCGATTTCTGTGTTTGGCGTTAGATCAAGCGATGGGTTGGTTGAAACCACGAACGCCTTTCTAGACGACTTGATATCAACGCTAAGTGTCACTGAACTAGGTATTTCATCCCGCCCCTAATTATATCGCAGGCTGGCATCTCTTCAGCTTTTCAAATACCTTTGCTATCTGCAATCTACATCGTTAGGCCTGATGCAGAATACGGTTTGTATGGTAAGTATATTGGATGATGCACTGAGACATTTTCAATACTGATATTTCAGCAGATAAGCTTCTTTACCAGGCCCCCTGCGCTAGAGTCGGCTGGACTGGGAGTTGTCGGTGATTTGTTCGTGATTCCCCTGCCAGCTAGCGTTAACCTTCACTCTGATTTGGCTATGAAATTCTTCAGTCACTCAACCAATAAGTCACAGTACAATCAGCTCCGGGATCTCAACTTTTACCAGACTCATCACTCGATTCCGGTTATGACAACCGGCGAATCCCTCCTCACGGTATGGCCAAACAGGCAAACCGCATTTCCTCGAGCTCTTGCGATGTCAAAAAGCTTCGATGTTCGCCTTGTGTATCAGGTCGGAAGAGCCTTGGGCAAAGAGACCCGTTCTATTGGCATTCACTCCTGCTTTGCGCCTGTCCTGGACATGGCGAAGGAGCCTCGAAGGGGCAGGAATCAAGGTACATTATCCTAGTTTTCCTATAGCCGTTGACTTCTACATTGACAATTTTTAGGGAACTCGGGAGAAGGTGACGTTTTGACATCTCACATGGGCGTGGCTTTCGCAAGTGGGCTTTCCAAAAGCGAGTCGTGGTCAGACCCAGATGCTGTAGCTCATGTGATGAAGGTTTGTCGTACCTGTCAAACTTCACCGTATGAGGGCTCCGGCATTAATTAGAAGCCAACGAGTACTCAATCACAGCTATCGGTAATTGGAAGGGTCTACCTATGCACCAAGAGACTATTCAAGACTGCAAAAGAGAAAACGCTGGGAGCCTAAACGGTCCAAAAAACCAGCTGAAGTTTCTCACGGAAAGATAGAGCAGTTCCATGTCTGAGAGAATGCGAAGTGGGCCATGACGTGCTGTTTATTAGCAAGACAACTACCAAGACCACCGATGCTACAAATTATTAGGTATATGATCCTCAACCTCACCTGAAGTATTGAACACTCTGAAGATTGCATTCAATGTGATTATAATGTGAGGAATCATCATCGAAGTTCATTCCGCTATCAGTCTAGTACTCAAGGCTAGCATCGCCGAGGGCGTTGGCAAGCTCACCTTCACCCAAGTCCTTGCCCCCTATGAAGTTGACCCAGTAGTCGACGACATCGATGAGGTCTGCCATCTTGTTGGTGTAAACACCTTCTTGCTTCTCCAAGCTCTCGACAAGGTTGCGGAGGTAGGCTTTGCAGCCTTTTATGAAGAGAGCAAGCATGGTCTTGCAAACAACCGAGGTGACGGACTTTATAGAGAGGTCCTTGCGGTTGAGACCGCCGCCCTTAATGCCATTACCCTGAATAGAGCCCTTGACAGCGTGGAAGAAAGCGCTGTCGTCGTCCTCGGATCCCTGGAACATGTCGCGGAAACTCTTGCAGGTACGAAAGAGAACGAGGACGAAAACCTGGATGCGAGAGACATCGCGAGCGTGCGGTCCCTGGAGCTGCAGAGCGACGCAGAGGCTCTCGGCCTGCTCGTTCTGGATGAATTCGGTGTCGCGAAAAGCGAAATCGACGGTGAAGCCGTTCTTGATGATGGTGGTGAGAAGGGTCATGGACTTGACGCGCTTGTCGTCGTCGCGAAGGCCGGCGGAAACGCGAGCTGGAAGTGCGGCGCGGGCTGGCATCGAACTGAATTAGCTGTACGATCCCAGGCAGAATGAATCATGGTGAATGTGCTTTAACGTCCGTCACCCACTTCTCGGCACCCCCCACTTCTCGGCACCCCAAAAATCGCTCACCGCTATGACTACCCCTCAACTTAGAACTTTGATATCTTCATTATTTCTTTTTTAATTATTACTAGACTTTATAGAACGCATAATAAGACCTTAATGCTAGTATATACTGAAAATGATGTTACTAAAGCCTTTAAAGTAATTGCAAACAGTTAATCTATTAAAAGAGCTTTATCTAAAGGGGGTATTCCGCGATTAACACTATAATATTGAATAAAGGGCGTATAAACGCGAGATATAGCGTTTTCCAACCAGCAGAGACTCTCTCCTACTTAAGAAAGCTATCTAGTATTACAGTCAGCTATCCGACAGTAGGGTTCTGCTAACAGAAGCTGAGGGATGACGCTAGGTTGATAGTGTGGTCTTGCTATGCTGTGT